>JZKD02S0840949.1:185118-198121 GCA_000966675.3 Picea glauca
AGTTGATGATGTTGGTACATATTGATGAGTCATAGTTGATGAGTAGTTGACACATGATTGGTACATACTTGGTACATGGTTGGATGCACTTGTGTATGTTACATGTTGATTACAGGTTGTCTGGTACAGGTTGGTGCATGGTTGATGCACTTGTTTATGGTACATGTTGATTACAGGTTGAGGTACAGGTTGATGCATGGTTCAGGTTTATTGGTACATGTTTACAGTGGTATATCTCACAGTGATAGTGTGATAGTGATTCCATCATTCTACTTCTACTTCAGGGTGGTTGGACAAGGCAATGAGAGGTGGTTGTAGCCACCTTTCAGTTGTAGCTAGAGAACATAGAGGGTTGTATCCAGAGAATAGGGGATTTGGAGCCTCCCTCAGGTTGTAGCTTGAGAAACAAGGGAGTTGGAGCCTCCTTCCAGTTTTATATGAAAAACAAAGGAAGTTGGTGCTTCCAATGAATGTAATTCTTCAAGACATATAAGAAAAAGCATTATGTGGTTTTCTCCCGCTTTGGGTTTCCACGTAAAACATTGGTGTACTATGTATGTGTATGATTGTTCATTTGTTCATTGTTGATTTACCCTACAGTTATTGAATGATAATGCTACATTGATATAACACTTGGATTATATGGTTAAAAATGATTAAATTTCTCTATTACTGATTCACCCCTCCTCTCAGTAATCCAACAATTGGTATCAGAGTGGGTTCCTTCAGAAATCAGTTTAACCACTGAAAAGTAGATCATGGAGAGAAACAACTTGTATAAAGTGGAATACCATATTTCAATGGAAAGAAGTATTAATTTTGAAGAATAAGGATGAAAACATATATACAGTAACAAGGATTTGAAATTTGGCAATCAATTGTAGATGGATACACAACACCAGCAGTTCCACCAACAAATGACAAAGCAGTAAAACTCAGTCAAAATAATTCCAAAGCCAAAAATGCACTTCTCAATGGTCTCAGTGAAACAATATTCACCAAAGTTTCACATTGTAAATCCACTAAAGATATTTGGGACAAAATTCAAAATATTTATGAAGGAGATTCAAAATTCAAAGCAACAAAGCTTCAAACTAACAGAGGTCAGTTCGAACAACTTAAGATGAAGGAAGATGAGAATATTGCAGCTTACCTTTTACGAGTTGATGAAATAGTAAATGCAATCATAGGATTGGGAGAAGAAATCAAAGAATTTGTAATTGTTCAAAAAGTACTAAGATCTCTTCCTATAAGATTTGACCCTAAGATATCAGCACTAGAAGAAAGATCAGATCTAAACTCAATAAGCATGGACAAATTACATGGAATCTTCACAACATATGAAATGAGAACTGAACATGAAAATCCAGATATAAAAAAAGAAGCCTTCAAAGCATACAAAAA
The DNA here is from genome assembly GCA_000966675.3 of Picea glauca. Taxonomy (NCBI): domain Eukaryota; kingdom Viridiplantae; phylum Streptophyta; class Pinopsida; order Pinales; family Pinaceae; genus Picea; species Picea glauca. Next base: position 186,523 of record JZKD02S0840949.1, read on the forward strand.
GTCAAATCAAAAGGGAAGGAAAAAAGAAGAACATAGCAACAATATTGACGTCTTGGAAGATGATGAAGAAGTGTCCAACTTTGACAAAAGACTGAACAAGGGAATCGACGACAGGTATAGAGGTAAGCTTCCTGTAATTTGTTTTAATTGTGATGGTATTGGTCATTTTTCTGACAAATTTCCTTATAAGAAAAAGAGAAATGATGAAGGTTAATCAAAAGTAAAAAAAACATATAAAGGAAAAAGAACCACAAAGAAAGTTTTCAAGAAAAGTTTATGCACCAAAGAAGACATCTCATCATCAGATAAAGATGAAGTCAGTGACAGTGAGACAGAAAGAGTTCTATTTATGGCAGTAGAAGACTATGATAAATAAGACTCTGAAGAAGAATATGAAGAAGCCAAAGAAGAATATGAGTAAGTCAAAGAAGAAATTGAAGAGGAAGAAGTTGACTACCGAGAGGAATTAATGTGTTCCATAGAAGTTATCAGAAGAGAAAAGAAGAAAAACAAGAAACTAAAAGAAGAACTACACAAGAAAGAAGACACTCAAGAACTAGAACAAATGATCACAAATTTGAAGGTTCAAATAGAAGAAGATAAAATAATTGAAGAAACACTCAAAGAACAACTAGAAGAAAAAGACAAGATCATTGAAAATTTGGAAGCAGATATTGTCACATTAAGAAAGGATATTCAAAAGAAAAATATGCAGAACAACTCAAAAGTTTTGGATGACATTATTAGCAGTAAAAAATCTCATCATGACAAGTTCGGACTTGGATACAATCAGATATAAAAAGGATTAAGATACAAAAAAACAAAGCAATAAACATATCCAAAAAGCTTTGCAGAAAAAATCAAGGGGGATAGGAAGATTACAGGGACACTCCTCCACTGAGAATATTCAGATTTCAGAATCAACAACTGACAGGTAGGCCTCAGGAAGAAGAATAATTCATAAGAGTACCTCCTTTCAAAAGATATTTAAATCGTAGGTATCAAACTATGTTTTTTGGTTTATGTTATGCATGTAATAATTTTGGACATAAATTTGGGAATTGTAGATCTAACAATAGGAACAAAAACAAATTTCAAAGTCATACACAAAGGGGTTATCCAGGAAGGCCTAGTGAAACACAAAGAAGAAGTTGTAACAAGTTTGAATCTTTGAGAACTGAAGTGGAATGTTACAAATGCAACAATTTTGGACACATGGCCAAAGATTGCATAATGACAGTCCCTTCTAGAGAACCACAATAGAATAAAAACAGTCACTGATAGGAACCTTAGAAAAGGACATGGATAAGAAAGCAAGATCAGTATACCAATGAAGAATGCACACTCGCTCTACAAGATAATCATAAGAAACGTGATTGGTATGTTGACAGTGGGTGTTCAAAACACATGACAGGTGATAGAGACAGGTTTCTTACATTACGAAAGGAAAGAGATGTATTAGTCTCTTTTGGAAATGATGATTCAGCCAAAATCATTGGAAAAGGCACAATTAGAATTGGGAACAAGAATACAAAGGAATAAAATGTTCTACTAGTAGAAGATATGAAACATAATCTTCTAAGTGTGAGTCAAATGTGTGACCAAGGTCATAAAGTTACTTTTGATTCACAAAAGTGTGAGATAAGAAAAGAAGGTTCAAGAAAATTGATTGCTACAGCTGTGAGAACTTCAAGCAACATATATGTGTTAAGTGAAATTGGAAATTAAAAGTGTTCTCTAGGAAAGGAAGATGAAAGTTGGTTATGGCACAAAAGAATGGGTCACATACATTTTGATAACCTTGTCAAAGTCAGCAAAAGAGAAGCATTTAGAGAAATGCCCCAGATCACGAAACGAACCAACACTTTATGCAAGCATTGTCAACAAGGAAAGCAAACAAAGACGAGGTTCAAATCAAAGGAATATTCAACGACAAGACCACTGGAAATTGTGCATACTGATCTAGTTGGACCAACTACAAAAAGGGCTTAAAAGCTGAGAAATGCTTTATGTTATTAGTTGATTATTATACAAGAATGACCACAATTTTCTTTCTCAAGAATAAATCAGAAGCTTTTGAAAACTTCAATATCTACAAGGAAATGGTTGAAAATGAAATGGATTCAAAAATCAAATGCTTGAGATCTGATAATGGAGGAGAGTTCACTTCAAAGGAATTTATGGACTACTGTAGTAGTCATGGAATAAAAAAGAAATTCTCCGTTGCTAGGACACCTCAACAGAATGGAGTTGTTGAAAGAAAGAACATGATAGTACAAGAAATGGTTCAAACAATGCTAATGGATTCAAAATTGACAGATTTTTTTTGGACACAGAAAATGCAGACAACAGTTCACATTCAAAATAGAGTAATTCTTAGAAACAACACTAACAAAACTCCTTACGAGCTATGGAAAGGAAGACCAGCAAATGTAAAGAACTTTAGAGTTTTTGAAAGAAAATGGAGGAATGGGAAATTTTGACTCTTGTGTGGACAAAGGAGTACTTGTTGGTTACTCAAGTACAAGAAAATCATACAAGTTTTACAACATGAGATTGAACAAAGTGGTGGAAAGAATCAACATAACAATTGATGAAACAGGTAGACAAGAATTAAAGTAAGAAGAAAATGAATCAGTGGAACAACTTTATGAAGAAGAAAGAAAAGATGAAAAATAAGGGGAAGACGAAGAGGATTTGACAGAAAAAGAAGAGCAAGTTCAACAAGTAACTCCAAAAACACCTAGCACATGGGTACAAAAGAATCATCCTTTAGATCAGATTATCAGAAACAAAGACACATGAGTTGAGACTAGAAGAAGAATCTGTTCACCAGAACAAACATGCCTAGCACTCACATATACAATTGAACCAAACTATTTTAAAGAGGCCAACAATGATGAATTTTGGAACAAGGCGATGGATGAATAATTGGATCAAATAGAGAAAAATGACACTTGGGAATTGGTTCCAAGACCAAAGGATAAGAATGTGATCAGCACAAAGTGGGTATACAAGAATAAATTGAATGAAGATGGATAGGTTGAAAGGAACACAGTTATATTGGTATGTAAGGGATATGCACAAGTTGAATGAATTGACTTTGACAAGACATTTGCCCCAGTTGTCAGAATGGAAGCAATCCAATTGTTTTTAGCTTATGCATGTTCCAAAAATATTAAGGTGTCTCAGATTGACATAAAATCAACTTTTCTAAATGGGGATCTTGAATAATAAGTCTACATTGAACATTAAACAAACAGAAGGATTTCAATTGTCAAAGAAAATTAAAGAAGGCTTTGTATGGTCTAAAACAGGCTCCTAGAGCATGGTACTCTAGACTGGATAAATATCTACAACAAGCAGGGTTTAGAAAAGGAAGTGCAGACAACAACCTCTACATCAAGGTAAGTCAAGATAGTATTTTATTAATTGAAGTTTATGTTGATGAAATTATTTTTGGTAGTGATGATGACAGGTTAAGAAATTTTTTTTGCAAAGGATATGCAGAATGAATTTGAAATGTCACTACTTGGAGAACTATCCTTCTTTCTGGGACTTCGGATACGTCAAAGAAACCAAGGAATTTTTATTTCTCAAACCAAGTATATCAGAGAAATGCTAAATAGGTTAAGAATGGAAGATTGAAAACTAATTATCACTCCCATGTAAACCACAAGTTAATCAAAGATGATGATTCAAAGTCTAGAGATCATAGGCAATACAAGTCAATGATTGGTAGCCTACTATATGTGACAACATCCAGACCATATGTAATGAAGGTAGTTGGACAAGTGGCATGATTTCAGGCAGCACCAAAGGAATCACATGTGTTAGCAGTGAAGAGGATTTTCAGATATCTCAAAGGAACATAAGATATTGGATTATGGTATCCAGAAGGAAAGGATCTATATCGTATTGCCTACAGAGATGCAGATTGGGAAGGTTGTATTAATGACCAATGAAGCACCAATGGAGCATCATTCTACTTGGGTGAGATTTTAGTATCATGGCTAAGCAAGAAACAACCATCAATATCTCTATCTACAGTCGAGACAGAGTATATTGCAGAAGCATCATGTTGTACACAGGTTCTTTGGATGAAACAAACTCTGACAGATATACAGGTTGAGTATGATGAGCCCATTCCAATATATTGTGATAATACAAGCACCATCAATATCTCAAAGAACTCGATGATGCACTCCAAGATGAAACACATTCCAATCAAGTATCACTTTCTACGGGAACAGGTTGTATAAAAGAACATCAAAGTTGAGTATGTGGGAAAAAAATAACAAGTGGCATACATATTTACAAAACCATTTACATGGGAAGCCTTTGAGTATCTTCTCCAGAGACTCAGAGTTATTTATACTCCAAAATGAATGCTTTTGAATGCTTATCTTATATGTCTTAGATGTACACGAGGAAGCACCATAAAGAGGATAGTTCAGTTAGGGGGATCAGCCCCAGATGGAAAGATACTTTTTCCATTGATGACAAAGGGGGAGATATTTATCATATGCAAATGATAGAGGCATGATTCCAGGGGGAGAAATGGTCACAGAGATGCAGAGGAAATAGGCATGGTTCCACGGGGATCAGGGGTGATATGAATTCGATATTGCATGAAATGATTTAATTATTGCATCAGAGTGTTTCCATCAATTCCCAAGGGGGATATTGTTGATTAAGGTTGGTTTTCATTGATGTCAACCCTTGAAGAAAGTCTGGTAGCAAATTCTGGTAGCAAGAAGGTTTGGGTAATAGACCCAAGGTTGTTTCATGTAAAATGGTATGAGTTTTAATATATTTTAAGGTAATACTATCCTATATGGATAGTGCATGTCATTCCATTTCTGGTGGTATGTGGAATGTCACATAACTCTTCACAGTTAGAGAGTTATGGCCATGAGAAGTTAGAGAACCCAGGTTTGGGTAATGGACCCAAGTTTGTTTGATTGATAATGGTATGAGTTTTGATATATTTTCAGGTAAGACTATTCTATATGGATATTACATGTCATGCCATTTTTTTTGGTATGTGTAACGTCACATAAATCCTCACGATTTGAGAGTTATGGCGTTACGAAGTTAGAGGACCCTCATATGTCATCTAGAAACCCCAAAAGGTCAAAGTAGTCAAAGTGGTTTAAGAGATTTTAGAAGGTAAATAATAAAATGAATTGATGAGTGTACTATAATTCAAAGTGAATACAAAATAAATTATTTAAATAATAAATTTAATGGAGAAATTAGAAGCGGGTTAACCCTAAAATAAGGAAAGTGGGCAAAATGACCTATAAGATGCTTCTAAGGAAGCTACTTGGAGAGTATAAATAAGAGGCAAGACTCTCTCATTTTACATCACACTTGAACATATTGAATATATATAGGTGACTCAGGTAAACAAAGGATATATAAGCCAAATTTCAGAGGGAAGGTGAAGAAAAGATGACCGGAATTCAAGGGAGGATAAATTCTTTTGATGATGTTTTCTAAGGTATGCTATTTACAGGTCATCTCACCATTTTCGCAATAACATTTTTTATGGAATGATTCAGACTATGAAATTTATAGGACATTGAGTAAATATATCCAAGTATTTGTGGTAAAAATTTCAGCTGGTGGATTGTTGTATTTTTGGAGTTACACTCCGTGGAAAATAAGGTTTGTGGCTAGTCTTGAAACTGGTCTAAAACAAGTGTTTCAGGTAAAGATGTCGTAACTTCTTCATAATAGATCCAAATTTAGTAAGACAAAATGTGTTGGCTATAGTGCAGTCTTTGGTATTCTGTGTAATATTTTTAGATCCATTCAACAAATATTCCTTGTGGGGAACGCTCTACGAGGTCGCTCTCTAGATTAAGATAGAATTCAACAAGGTATGTCATTTTTGCTATAACTCCTTTTCTGAGAGGTTCTAAGTAGTGAAACCTGGAGGAATTGCATAAAAAAAACTGAAGAACATTGTTTAATACTTTCATATATTTATCCATTACATGTACATAGTTATGATTATTTGAAGTTATGGTTGTTGACTAATCCCAAACTAGTCATGTGAGACTAAAGAAAAGTTTGGTGAAAATGCTAGTCTCTTGTTGTGAAAGTTAAGGAAGGTTTGCAGGTATGTGATGATATACACCAGGTCTATTACAGAGTTACAAATCATATTTGGATGATTAAAATTATGAGGGATTTTGGTTAAGGTACATGTTGGGTACATGGTTGAGACAAGTAGTTGATGCGTTGGCACATACATGAGGTGTATAGTTGATGATGTTGGTACATATTGATGAGTCATAGTTGATGAGTAGTTGAGACATGATTGGTACATACTTGGTACATGGTTAGATGCACTTGTTTATGGTACATCTTGATTGCAGGTTGTTTGCTACAAGTTGGTGCATGGTTGATGCACTTTTTTATGGTACATGTTGATTATAGGTTTAGGTACAGGTTGATGTATGGTTCAGGTTTATTGGTACATGTTTATAGTGGTATATCTCATAGTGATAGTGTGACAATGGTTCCATCATTATACTTCTACTTCAGGGAGGTTGGACAGGGCAAGGAGAGGTGGTTGTAGCCACCTTCCGGTTGTATCTGAAGAACATAGGTGGTTGTAGCCTCCTTCTGGTTGTAGCTAGAGAATAGGGGAGTTGGAGCTTCCCTCAGGTTGTAGCCTAAGAAACAAGGGGGTTGGAGCCTCCTTCCAGTTGAAGCTGGAAAACAAAGGAAGTTGGTGCTTCCAATGAATGTAATTCCTCAAGACATATAAGAAAAAACATTCTATGGTTTTATCCCGCTTTGGGTTTCCACGTAAAACACTAGTGTACTATGTATGTGTATGATTGTTCATTTGTTCATTGCTTATTTACTCTGCAGTTATTGGATGATAATGCTACATTGATATAACACTTGGATTATATGGTTAAAAGGGATTAAATTTCTCTATTACTGATTCATCCCCCGTCTCAGTAATCCAACATTCAGGGCTTCAGAGATCCAGGTAATTGTTGTTCCAATTTCCACCAGAGTTGGTCATCGACGAAGTGGTCAAAATGGGAGTGCTTACGTCATATTTCCACTATGTTTTGATCTAACGGTCATGTGAGAATCCAAAGGATCTTAGATCAATAGTTAGCATTGAATTTGACCTTTGGCACTTCGGGTAATTGTTGGTTTCCCTCGAAGGAAAAACTCTCAGAGTGATGTATTTTGTTGACATCACTGCTGAATTGGTAGTAGCTGAGTGGCTACCATGTGTCACTTAGATTTGTGACTTACATGTACCTAAAATTCCAATTGGACCTTGACACTTGTCACCATTTGATTGAACCACGTGTCCTTGCTGATGTGGTCTTTACTGACGTGGATTGCCTGATGTGTCACATGTCCTCCTCCTTGATGTAATGGTCATAGGTTCATATGAATCCTTAATCTAATGACTGTGAATAGTTCTAGATCAATGGTCTAGATTCATTTCGTCCTTCGGGACTTCGAGTTATTTTCCTTTCCCACTTCTCAATTCTCCCGAAATGATATTCCTCAATTAAACCTTGAGTAGCTTGAATTCATATAACGATCCTTCTTTGACGTGATCAGTTCTAGATCAATGGTATAGATTCATTTCAATCTTTAGGACTTCGAGTTATTCTCTTTTCCCACTTCTCAATTCTTCTGAAATGAGATTCCCTGATTAAACCTAGAGTAACTTGACTTCATCTAACGATCCTTCTTTGACACGATCAGTTCTAGATCAATGGTCCCGATTCATTTGGGACTTCGGGAATTTGAGTTATTTTCTTTTCCCACTTCTCAATTCTCTTGAAATGAGATTCACTAATTAAACCTTGAGTAGCTTGACTTCATCTAGCGATCCTTCTTTGACTTGATCAATTCTAGATCAATGGTATAGATTCATTTTGGCCTTCAAGACTTCAAGTTATTCGCTTTTCCCACTTCCCAATTCTCTCGAAATGAGATTACCCATTTAAAGCTTGAGTAACTTGACTTCATCTAACGATTTGTCTTTGACACGATCAATTTTAGATCAATGGTCTAGATTCATTTCGGCCTTTCAGGACTTCGATTTATTCCCTTTTCCCACTTCTCAATTCTCCCGAAATGAGATTCCCCGATTAAACCTTGAGTAAATTGACTTCATATAATGATCCTTCTTTGACACGAAAATATTAACACGATCCAATGGTTGTCGAGATTTCGACTATTCAGGATCTCGGGCCTTTGTCCTGCTCATCCTATCCTTCAATTTTATTTTGATTGGACGGTCTATATAACTCCTGAAATGATAATGGAAAACTATTGTGCATCATATATTCCAAGCCTCCTTTGCATCATCTCTTCTGAGATTTTGATGCAGGAGCATCGCAAGAAAGCGCAAGCAGAGGACAACTAGATACTCACCAGTGAACATTTTGAATATATTTTGAATTTCAAAAGGATGGCACATTAATATAATATCTGGAGAGACATAAGTGCTCTTAAATGTTTTGGATATTGTAACACAGATCTTGAGCGATTTCTCTCATCCGTCGGTTGTAGGCAATTAATGAAATGAATGTAAAGTAGATGTAGAGATTTTAATTTGATTAGATAGCTTGAGGTTGTAGGAGGGAAAACTCGAGAAATCTCCCTCGTATGTATTGTAATGTATCATTATTCTCAATTGTAAGAGTTGTAGAACAAGAGAAAGCATAGGAGAGCAGAGAAGAACAGAGACTGTAGAAGTTGTATAAGCATATAGTTGTCGCTATAGAAACCATGTACACAAGCACTTGAGTTAATATAAGAATGCTTTGACTCAATTTCACGGTGTTGTTATGAATATTGTTTGCATCTATTGAATGGTATGTTTACAATTTTCTTATATGCTCTGTTATGCATTTGTTTCAATGCTTTGTGTGTATGATTTCATGTTGAATGTATGAATTTTGTGAGAGGGAGAGTATGAGTTTCAATTGTTTCTCTTCCTGAGAATTCCTGCAAAGAGTGCAGTGAAGGTCCACAAGGAGCGCGTTGAAAAGTTCTGAGTTTTACCTCATAAAATCTCAGGAGAGATAGAGTTGTCCTCATACTAGCAGAAGTGCAAGTATAGCCTAGAGCCGTGCAAGGTGTGCGTAGGCCAAGTTGAATTCTTAGACTTTTTCAAATCATGGGGTGGTTGAAGGATTTCTGTCGCAAGGAGCATGCAAAATTGGAGAGTTTAGATAATTAGAGATTATTGTGAAGGCCGCAAGGAATGTGTGCAAGAATCCCTTAGAATCTTTGAGTTTGCAGCAAGATTCAAGCTCAGAAATGGATAGAGACTTGGAAAGTTCAAAGGAAGGACGAGGGTCGAAGTCACCTCATAGAAACCAAGTTCAAGAGGAAGGATGCCAAGTTATATTTGAGAACTTGAATAGACGGTTGAGTTTCTCAGAGGGAGAATTGTCGATTTTCCATGGACCGTTGGATCCAGTGGATCAACGGGGAGGTTAATATTGAGTGTCTTTCAACACTCGCAAGATCGAGAGGATTAGAAGCCGTTAGATATGGAGGAACGAGAGTCGTTGATTGGGTGCTCTGAGATATTGACATTTCAAAAGTCGGAAGTGTGGAAGAAGATATTTTCAGGAATCCCCGATACACAAAATATCGATGCGATCTGGACTGTCAGATCGAGGAATAATCAGGACCGTTGATCTATAGCAAAGAAGTCATGATTTTGGACTTCGGGAAAAGGGAGAAGAGTCACATCGTGAACTCACGAGTCGCGAAATCCCGACATGCTGAGAAGTAAGGCCCCAGGGCTTGACTAGAGGTCATATGGTTAAGGCATAAAGGAGGAGTTAAGGACCGTTAGCCCTTTTTGGGTTTTTGGGAACTGGAGGAGTTGGGACAACTCATAATAGGAATCCTGAAATCACGAAACACAAAGTCACAAAACTTGAAGAGCCATTTGGGCTAAGCATTGGTCATGTGGAGTGGAGGTTTGTGCCTAGTGCTTGTTCACACAGGTGTAACTTCTAGAAGGACCTGTGGTTTTATTTGTATTGAAGGTTCCAGTGGGAACTAAAGATCCATTTTGGCTCAGGGATATAGAAATATCCAAAGACCGGGAGGTCAAGTAGACCCTGTTGAGGTAGGGGTTCTGCGTTGGGTGGTATCAGAGCTAACAACTTTTGTTTTATGTATAGGGAAGACAGAGGATAGTTGTGATTTGAATTCTGCGTGGACAGATTGAAATAATGCCACCGAGGAGACGTCAAGAAAGAACCTTACCCGATCCAGTCGTGGAAAGGGAAATGAGAGAACTTTGTGCTCGACTGGATGCTATGGAGACAACACAGAGGCAAACACCTGATACTAGAGATATCAGTGAGGCCAAAATACAAAACGAAGATGGAGCCGAATAAGAAGTTGTAGCCGAAGATTCTAAAGAAGAAATTTTATTCAAAGTTGTTGAAAGAATAGGGGCTAGAGAAAAAATGGACATCCCGATGTATGAAGGAAACTTAGACGTTGAGGAGCTACTAGATTGGTTTAGAGCTCTAGATAAATACTTCGACTATGAGGATGTCGAAGAAGATAAGAAAGTAAATCACGTAGTCACTAGACTGAAAGGGCATGCAACACTATGGTGGGATGAACTGCAGGCTGACAGACATTGCAAAGGTAAACACATAATCAAAATCTGGGATAGGATGGTAGCAAAAATGAAAGACAAATTTATGCCCAGATATTACCAAATTAATCTTTTTTGAAGAATGTAGAATTTGAGATAGAAAGGGATGACCATGAAGGAATAAAATAAAGAATTTTACAGACTCAACATTAGAGTTGGTCATCGTGAGAGTGATGATGAAAAGGTCGCCAGATACATGAATGGCTTGAGATATGAGATTCAATATGAGATGAGCATGGTGAAAATCAGGAATGTGGAAGATGCTTATCAGATTGCTTCAAAGGAAAAAGTAAAATTGTCTCAAAAGAAAGGTCAAAGGGGTAGAGGAAGAAGTCAAAGCATAGGCAAAGAAATTTCCCAGGACAGAGTACAGAAGCCCAAGGAGGAAGAAAATAAGCCTCATAACCACCCAGAAAGGGGAGGAAGCTCACAAGGAGGAACATATGTCGATAGGAACACTTTTTCTCGAGCCAGAGGAAGTGGAAGAGGCAGAGGAGGTGAAATAAAGTGTTTCGTTTGTGGAAAGATCGAACACAAATATTTTGAATGTCCCAATAGAAAAATGGATGGAGGAGGCGAAGCTCACATTTCAGAAGCGCAAAGGAGAAATGTTGAGGCAGAAGATGCAGAAGGTGGAATATCCTTAATGATGATGAAAATTCTCTTGAATCCAGAGAAAGAGATGGAAAATCCATTCCAAAGGAACAGTTTGTTCAGAACTACTTGCAATACCAAGGATAGGGTATGCAAGGTAATAGTTGTGTAATGTCCCCACTTTGGGACATCATCATAGGGTAGAGACTTATGATGACCAGAGTAGCCAGATGGATGTTATAGCGAGTACAGGGGTATTTGAGAGGCATTGTGGGGTCCAGTTGGCATTTATCATCATATTCCATCATTATG
>JZKD02S0840949.1:199126-215533 GCA_000966675.3 Picea glauca
TTGTCTATCTTCTTGGCCATCTGTTGAGCATTCCAGATCGGCATCTTCATTGTAGCAGGTTTCTCTATTTTATGAATAAAGAAGAATTGAGATGTTTTGGCTTGTCTATCTTATCACATATAGTTGAGGTATGTTCCATGGTTATCTCTTTCTGTTATTTGTTTCATACACACATATAAACACATATAAAAGGTAAATCAACAAAGTTTTTGATGGAATACCTCACTCAGAAAAAGTTTTAAAAAGACACCAAAACAATGATGATCCTTGCATAATGGCTTGGGATCATTACAGTGGTATCAGAGCTTAAATCCTACAAACCTGAGGGGTCTTTCATAGGGATAAATGGATTTTTGGAAGGAAATGGAGATTGTTAACAGGATTGAGGAGTGTGAGAAGGAATATGAAAGCCTCAATAATTTCAAAGGGATCATAACATTCCAATGGTTCCTATCCTATAAAAATCCTAGTTGGAACAAGAAGAAGATTGCACGTTGGCTCAAGAAGAGGGAGGAAATCAGAGAAGCCATTTGGGGTAAACCCACACCCATTAGGAGCACGCAGCTTTGCTATAGTTGCAAGGTGCCTTGTGAACCAGATCATAGGTGTAGGGGTAAGGGTAAGAAGAACACTATTGAGGTGCACCATGATAGTGATGATGGGGTGTGTGTGGATGGAGCGACATATGTTGATTCAAAGCAGTCAGATGATGACAGTGAATCTTGCACAGGGGCTAGTGATAGTCACCCTACCTCAGAGGATAGTGATGATGACTCTTGCACAGGGGATAGTGATGCTTGCACACTTAAGGAGGATGGTGACCCTTGTGTAGTGGATAGGCAGTTGGATGGACAGGACGATAGCACCAGTGTCTCAGCAGACATATCACATTCCATTGATGACCTTATGCCTCAACAGAGTGGTGACACTAGTGAGGAGTCACACGTGTTAGAACTTAGAGATGATGAGCTACCTATGAGTGTCATGACACATTTGTCACCCTTTCAGACACCCATGATAGACATGTCACATGAGGAGATCAATGGCATGTCAGATGTGATGGATGAGCCTATTGTGAGGGTTGCACACCATGGACATGTAGATCCACCGATCTAGGAGGAGATACATGGAGTATAGATAGGGGACCTTACACATACAAATCAGCTAGAGGAGATTGAGTCACAGTTATTAGAGACTCCATTAGTTGAGCAGATTGTCGAGGTTGACAGATTGATGGAGCATTTACTTTCAGGATCGGCCTGTAGTGATGAGAATGCACTTTTTAGTAGTCAGGATGACCATAGCATGTGTCTGGACACAGCTATATGGGATCCAGGTGCAGATGATAGTAGCAGGTTGAGTGCACAGGAGGATACAACTGCTCACACTGGATACAGTACAACTCATAGGGAGCTAGTAGTTGAGGATGATGTGTAGTTACGTATGGGTAGAACTAGTGGCACGGTAGATAGCAGGCATTCCAACACTTTATCTTCTGTAGAGAGTGTTGTTAGTGATGGCACTAGTAGTGAGAGGCATGAGGGGGTACCTCAGCATGACCATGATCAGGAGCCACACCACTTAGAAGCACAGTTGAGAGCCAATGAGGCTATGATCATGGCAGGCACTAGGCACATTGATGACATGCAGGCACTTATGGTAGATTGTTGTTGGAGGGAATCCATGGCACATGATAGCCTAGATGAGGCATTTTTAGTAGGTGACTTTCACACTCTCTTAGAGAGAATGTCTGTGATGAGGTCAGACTTCCAACAATTGTTGATAGATAGGGACTACCTACTGGTGATGAGCGAGATGTATTACCGAGCCTTGAGGGAGAAGGTGTTGGAGATGGTCTGACTCACTCATGAGTTGGAGAGAACTCGAGGATTCTTGGGAGGCACACAGACAACCCCTCAAGAATCAGAGTCTAGATTAGATGAGTCTCTTGAGGAGATTTGTCAGAGATTCACTTCATCTGTCCTAGTGGACACTTAGATTTATCATTCAGTCACATTGCTAGGAGATGTTGATGATCTAGTAGGGGAGCATCAGATGATGGATGACACTTCCATTTGTCTTCCGAGAGCATTTGGCCTCCATGTAGAGGTTGATCCAACAGTACGCCCAGGATCTATGAGACAAATTACCTTTTTTGTTTCCACCCATCAGAAGTATAAGCCATCATATCGAGCTTATACCAGGAGCGATTTTACCAAACAAAGAAGCATATAGATTGACGCCACAGGAGAATGAAGAAGTTAAGAAGCAAGTCTGGGATTTGATGGACAAAGGGTTGATTAGAGAAATATTGATTCCATGCGTTATGCCAACAATGTTAAGTCTGAAGAAGGATGGTGGATGGAGAATGTGTATAGACTCGAGGGCTATAAACAAAATCACCATCAAGTATAGATTTCCTTTACATAGTATGGATGACTTGATGGATTTCTTAAGTGGAGAAAAGTTTTTTTCAAAAATTGATTTGAAAAGAAGATATCATCAGATTAGAATGAGGGAAGGTGATGAATGGAAGACAACATTCAAGACGAATGAAGGGATGTATGAATGGATTTTCATGTCATTTGTCTTGACGAATGTGCCAAGTACTTTCATGAGATTAATGAACGAAGTCTTGAAAGATTTCATTGGGAAGTTTGTAATTGTGTATCTTGACGATATACTGATCTTCAGTAAGACTGAGGAAGAACATTTGAGACATTTAACTCTAGTGATGAGGAGGTTACAACAAGAGAAATTGTTGATAAATCTAAAGAAGCCATATTTCATGAAGAAGAAACTCATTTATTTGGGGTTTGTGATCTCTTCGACAGTATAAGATGGATCCTGAGAAGGTAAAAGAAATCAAAGAATGGTCATCGCCAAGGAATATCTTTGAAGTCAGAAGATTCCATGGATTAGCCAGTTTTTACAGAAAGTTTATCAGAAATTTTAGTGGAATTTGTGCATCAATGATGGGCACAGTCAAGAAAAGACATAAATGTTTTCATTGGATAGAGGAAGTAGAGAAACATTTCAAGTTGTTAAAGGAGAAGATAACTGGATAACCAGTTCTGGTTTTGCCATATTTTAGTAAGACATTTCAAGTGAGATGTGACCCAAGTGGATTTGCGGTTGGAGAAGTATTAAGTCAAGACAATAGACCAGTTGCATACTTTAATGAGAAGCTAAATGATGCCAAAAGGAATTATTCCACCTATGATAAATATTTTTATGCAGTCATACAAGTGTTGAAGAAATGAAGGCTGTTAAAGTTTCTGCTATTATTAGGTTACTTTCAATTTACTAGATAACAATAGCATAGATAGGATCAACGAGAGAAACACAATCACAAGAGTACACAAGCATTTATCCCAGGAAACCCTCAAGGGGAAGAAAACCTAGCAAAACTTCCTTAATATAGATAGCCAATACAATGCCAAGATAATGAACCAAACAACACATAAATTCCTCTCCCAAGGATGCGCCTCTCTCTCTCTTCCTTCTTTCAGCAACTGGTAACTACAACTTCCTTCAATACTTGCACACTAGATGAGTGAGTTGAGTGTGTGTCTAAATGAGGTGTTGGCCTCTCTTATTTATACAATTCTGGCACGTGTGGAAGTGTCTCTTCACTAGTAGGGCTGACTTCTTCTTCTGGGTGGTTATAACCACCTTTAATATATTATGGGGCCTACTTCTTATTTAGCCTATTACAATTAGGGTTTGACCAATCCGCAAAAGGGGATTTGGTCAATTACAATCCATGAAATGATCAATCCACAAAAGGGGATTGATCTAATCAATAATAAATATATTTTATCTTTATCCACAAAAGGGGATAAGAATATTCTTTGCAGTTACACAATATTTTAACACTCCCTCTTAACAAGAAGGATATTCTTTATCTTTTGACAGGTCAGTGGATGTCGACATCAACTAGGTAGAAACATCCACTGGATAACATCATCAAATGGGCAACATCATCAACTGGATAACAAAATCAACTGGATAACATCATCAACTGGGTAACATCATCAACTGGGTAACATCATCAACTGGATAACATCATCAACTGGGAAACATCATCAACTGGATAACTGGAGGCATCCACTTGGTCATTTGGCATCATGATCACTCACTGGCATATCTATAAATCATCGAAAGTTTTGTTCTCTTTATCTTCAGGCAGAAGATACTCTTTCTTTCTTTCGTCTTCACGCAGAAGATACTTCTTTCTTATCTTCACATAGAAGATATCTTATCTTCACACATAAGATGTCTTATCTTCACACAGAAGATATTCTATGAGTTTTGCCTTTCCTTTTATGTTATCCCTTCTCTTGTAGTCATATATCTCACCCATCCAATGGGGAGGACTACTACCATAGCTTCACTCCTAGTCATCCCATATGAACTAGAGAAGCTAAGATGTAAGCCTGGGCAAGACTAGACTCCCTTTGCATGATCCACGCAGGATCACGACACAAACCTCAAGAGCCAACTAACCATTCCACATAATCAAGGTTTGTGTTCCAGGCTACTCAATCCTTGGATAGAGGAGAGTATCTGACCGTTGCCCCTTGGAGAAACATCCAGATTCCTCTCTACGAGGGTGGTCAAACCCCTCTCTATGAGGGTATTCTAGCATGTCCCTAGAGTATCCAAAACTCAACACTTGGACAGAGGCCAACCTTGGAAAATTTCTCATTCCCCTTCTCTACGAAGGTCTCTACTCTTTCTCCTTCTCTACGAAGGTCTACCTATGGGATTGCTCATTCCTTCTCTACGAAGGTCTCTTCCTTCTCTACGAAGGTCTAGCTATGGGATCCAAAAAAATATCTTGTGGTACAAAATATTTCAATGGTATAATACCATGCTACCCATATGCTGGGCACCATCCATCTTCTTTCCTAACTGCATCAAATCATGATCTTCTATTTTGAACTCAGAGACATAGATCCCTCTTGCACCAAACTGATAGTTTATAAACATCATCCTTGAAGTTCTCTTCTGTAATATCCTAGGTACCTTCTTGAGTTCGAATATTTATTTCTTTCTGTCTTCATACTGGATCAACCTACTCCCTCTGCATCTATAAGAATAGTACTGGAGCAACCTATATTTACCTGCATCTCATCCACTATATCTAAGTATCCATCTTTTTCTTCATCTTGAATATTTTTGTTCTTCATCTTTAGGAGCCTCCTGCTCCTATATAAATATCGAATATTGTCTGGTCTTTCAATGACTATCATCATATCATAAATCCTTCTCGTGTTTTCTAAATTTTGCAAGTCACGACATAAGTTCTTTCTTCCGAGACTTGTAAACTTACTTACAATATGCTTTCTTTGTCACTCTCATGGGTGATCATACATGAAATAAATATTTCATCTCTTTCTTCATCCTCTTCTTTGATACTTCCTTGATAAGTCTACATAGACACTGAAATAAAACGAGGTTAATTAACATTCTCAGAAAAAACTAACTTGTAATGAGAAGGTATTAATGTAAACAAGATACTAAAAATAAACATGAATAATTATATTTTGTTTTTGTGTGGGGAGGCTCTACGGACTCCACCATTTGGTATCTTTCTTCAAATAAACTATCTTCAACTTAAAGTACATAATCCTTAATTTATGCTAAAGCTTTCTTTGAGGGAGGAGATTCCTCTTCTTCTGCCACATGTGCTTGATACTTTCTTTTTCCTTTTCCTTGAGGAAAATCATAGGAAAAGTGTCCCAACTTTTGACAGTTGTAGCATCTAATATTTGAAACATCTTTCTTCTTGTCTAGAACTCTTATGAAGTTAGCTTCTTTATTGTTATTTCTAAAGGAACTTCTTTTGTTCTTTTGAGCTGTAAGAGATTCCTCTTCGTTAACAATTAATCTTTTATGATGGTCTGCAAGTCTAGATTCTTCATGTGTGCAATCTGCCCATAACTTATCAAACTTGGGTAACTTGCTTCTTGCACACACTCCTTGTACAAAAGGAACCCAAAATGTTGGAAACCCATTTAGGGTTGTGGTTACAAGCTCTTTGTCACTAATGACATCTCCAATAGCTGCAAGCTATCTCTGATCTGAGAAACTCTCAGAAGATAGGATGTGACATATTCTGAGTTTTCCATCTTCATATTACGAAGCTGATTCTTAAGGCAAGATTCTGACTAATGTCTTTTATTTCATATAACTTGTTGAGTTCTTCATACATTTTCCTTGCTGTATGTAGTTCAGATATATGAGGGATCAAGTGATCTTTTACTGAATCTGACACGATTCTCTTTGCTTTCTTTTCATTCTTATTATGCTTGGTCTTTTGCTCTTCTTCCTTTGGTTCTGGTACACCCATTGTAGCATGTTCTAGGAGATCATTCTCGTCTAGAATCATATGCAACCTATGCTTCCAATATCTGAAGTTTCCAAATCCTTTCAACTTGTCTTCTACCCCCATACCGGTAGCCATTCTTTCTTGTAGTAGAAAACCTAGCCCTCCGAGCTATAGAAATAATAGAAAAATCAAATTTCTTGGATCTGAAAAATGAACTCACCAAAATATGCACTAGACTGAGGTGAGTAGCCTAGTGTGTTTAGATTTCAGAAAATCCAACTTTTACCCCTCCAAAGTTGATTTGTTGATTTCTGGACTGGTGCTTCTGGTTTTCTGGTACTTCTAGTACACCGATACTCTGGTTTTCTTGTACTTCTAGTACCTTGTGAAAACTAGGGTTTCACTTTCCGGGAGATATAGACACTGAAAATGTGCGTTGAAGATGACAAAATGTTCTTTGAGGTAGGGCGCACCTTTCTAGATGGATTTGGGGCTAAAATTCTTCTTCAATAAAAAGCCCTAATTTTCTTGTACGACAACGATGACGTTTTTCTTTATCCTGTGAAATATGATCTCTTCAACTTAGCTATGATACCATGTTAAAGTTTCTACTATTAATAGGTTACTTTCAATTTACTAGATAAAAATAGCATAGATAGGATCACTGAGAGAAACGCAATCACAAGAGTACACAAGCATTTATCCTGGGAAACCCTCAAGGGGAAGAAAACCCAACAAAACTTCTTTAATATAGATAGCCAATACAATGCCAAGATAATGAACCAAACAACACAGAAATTCCTCTCCCAAGGATGTGCCTCTCTCTCTCTTCCTTCTTCCGACAACTGGTAACTGCAGCTTCCTTCAATAATTGCACACTAGATGAGTGAGCTGAGTGTGAGTCTAAATGAGGTGTTGACCTCTCTTATTTATACAATTCTGGCACGTGTGGAAGTGTCTCTTCACTGGCAGGGCCGACTTCTTCTTCTGGGTGGTTACAACCACCTTTAATATATTATGGGGCCTCTTTAATATATTCTGGGGCCGACTTCTTATTTAGCCTATTACAATTAGGGTTTGACCAATCCACAAAAGGGGATTTGGTCAATTACAATGCCCGACATGATCAATCCACAAAAGGGGATTGATATAATCAATAATAAATATATTTTATCTTTATCCACAAAAGGGGATAAGAATATTCTTTGCAGTTACACAATATTTTAACAAAGGCACTACTTGGTTCTGAAATAGTTCATTTTGTATAGCGACAACCAGGCCTTACAGTTTATAACTAGATAGGAGAAATTGAACCAAAAATATGCAAAATGGGTTGAATTAATGCAGAAATTTACTTTTTTTATAAAGCACATTTCTGGAAATGCTAACAAGGTTGTTGATGCATTGAGTAGGAAATGTTTGATTCTACAGGAGTTTTGTGTGAAAACCTTAGGTTTGGATAGCCTTAAGGACATGTATAGAGATGATTCAGATTTCAAGGACACTTATGAAGCATGTGAGAATCTTGTTCTGAGAGACTGAAGCCAATGGATTGAATACTTGATCTAGGATGGATTGCTATTCAAAGGAAATAAATTGTGTATCCCGAAGAGTTCTATGAGGGAAAACCTTTTGAAGGAAAAACATAGTGGGGGATTGGCTAGACACTTTGGCCATGACAAGACATTTGCACAACTGAAAAGTTTGTATTATTTTCTAGGGATGAGGACAGATGTCAAGAAATTTGTGAACATATGTAGAATTTGCCAACACACAAAGGGGAAAAGATAGAATACAGGGTTGTATCAACCATTTCCAATACCAGAGAGGCCATAGGACACGATAAGCATGTATTTTGTGTTAGGACTGCCAAGGACACCGAGAGGTTGTGATTCCATATTTGTGGTAGTTGACCAATTCTAAAAAATGGCACATTTTATTCCATGTCAGAAAACCAGTGATGCAACACATATTGCAAATCTGTTTTTCAAAGAAGTTGTTCGACTTCATGGTTTACCCAAGAGTTTTGTTTTAGATAGAGATACAAAATTTGTTGGTCATTTATGGAGGACACTATGGAAGAAGTTGGGGAAGAGTTTATATTTTATCTCATCATATCACCCTCAAATAGATGGACAGACTGAGGTAGTAAATCAAAGTTTGGGAGACCTATTGAGGAGTTTAGTAGCTAAACATCATAGTCAGTGGGTTCAGATTCTGCCGCAAGCGAAATTTGTGTATAATGGCCCACCTAACCAAAGTACAAGACATAGCCCATTTCAGATAATGTATGGAATGCAGCCAAGAGCAATATCTGAGTTGAGAGACTTAGAGCGAATTGAGTTCAGAAGTGCTAGAGCGGAAGAGTTTGCAACATAGATGAAAGAGCTCCATAGTAATATTAAAGAGCAGTTGCATAATTCCAACCAGGAGTACAAGCGCAAAGCATATCAACATAGAAGAGAGATTCAATTCGAAGTGGGAGATCTAGTCTTAGCACATCTAAGAAATTAAATATTCCCAAGGGGAACATATAATAAGTTGAAGATGAAAAATATAGGGCCGTGTAAGATTCTGAGAAAATTTGAGGCAAATGCTTATGAGATAGAATTGCCAGATGATGTGGGCATATCACCCATATTCAACGTAGCATGTTTGTATCCTTACATAGTAGATGAAGAAGATGGGGAAGAGAATCAACAAGAAGTTAAATTTGTCAAATAGATGCATGTAACTTAAAAGCTGCAGATGGAAAAGATCATTGATAAGAGAGTTGGTAAGAAGACCTAGAGGAAGACATATTTTTAATATCTGATAAAATGGAAGGGACACCCGATTGAGGATTCCAGTTGGGAAAGAGAAACAAATATCCATAAACATGGACAAACGATACAGGATATCATGAACAGGAGTCCATGAATTTTTCAGCCAGAGGAGTATGATGCAGAAGCATTGCGAGCAAGCGTAAGCAAAGGACAACTAGATACACACCAACGCACATTTTGAAGATATTTTGAATTTAAAAAGGATGGCACATTAATATAATATATGGAGAGACATAAGTGCTCTTAGATGTTTTGGAGATTGTAATGTGGCTCTTGAGCGATTGCTCTCATCTGTCGATTGTAGGCAATTAATGTAATGAATGTAAAGTAGTTGTAGATATTTTAATTTGATTATATATCTTGAGGTTGTAGGAGAGAAAACTCGAGAAACATCCCTCGTATGTATTGTAATGTATCATTATTCTCAATTGTAAGAGTTGTAGAAAAATAGATAGCATAGGAGAGAATAGAAGAACAAAGACTGTAGAATTTGTATAAGAAGATAGTTGTCTCTATAGAAACCATGTACAGAAGCACTTGAGTTAATATAAGAATTATTTAACTCAATTTCATGGTGTTGTTATGAATACTGTTTTCATATATTGAATGGTATGTTTACAGTTTGATTATATGCTCTGTTATGCATTTGTTTCAATGTTTTGTGTGTATGATTTCATGTTGAATGTATGAAGTTTGTGAGAGGGAGAGTATGAGTTTCAATTGTTTCTCTTCCCAAGAATTCCTGCAAAGAGTGCAGTGAAGGTCCGCAAGGAGTACATTGACAAGTTCTAAGTTTTACCTTAGAAAAGCTCAAGAGAGATAAAATTGTCCTCATACCAACAGAAGTGCAAGTATAGCACAAAGTCGTGCAAGGTGTGCGTAGGCTAGGTTGAAGTCTTAGAATTTTTCCAACCAGGAAGTGGTTAAAGGCTTTCTATCGCAAGGAGTGCACAGAATTGGAGAGTTCATATAATCATAGATTATCGTGGAGGCTACAAGGAGTGCGTGCAAGAATCCCTTAGAATATTTGAGTTTGTAGCAAGATTCAAGCTCAAAAATGGATAGAGACTTGGAAAGTTCAAAGGAAGGACGAGGGTCGAAGTCACCTTGCAGAAACCAAGTTAAGGAGGAAGGACACCAAGTTATATTGGCCATGAATATTCGAGAACTTGAATGGACGGTTGAGTTTCTTAGAGGGAGAAGTGCCAATTTTCCATGGACCATTGGATCCAGTGGATCAACGAGGAAGTTAAGACTTAGTGTATTTCAACACTCGCAAGATGGGGAGGATTAGTAGCCATTAGATCTGGAGAAATGAGAGCCATTGATTGGACACTTTGATATATCAACATTTTAGAAGTCCTCGATACACGAAATCCTGACGCGATCTGAACTGTGAAATCAAGGAAGAATCGAGACCGTTGATCCATAGCAAAGAAGTCGCGAGTTCATACTTTGGAAAAAGGGAGAAGAGTCACATCGTGAACTCACGAGTCATTAAATCCTGACGTGCTCGGAAGTAAGGCCCCAGGACTTGACTGGAGCTCATATGATTAAGGCATAAAGGAGGAGTTAAGGACTGCTATCCCTTTTCGGGTTTTCGAGAAGCGGAGTCGGGATGACTCACAAGAGGAATCCCGAAATCGTGAAATGTGAAGTCGCAAAACTTGAAGAGCCATTTGGGATAAGCAATCATCACATGGAGTGGAGGTTTGCACCTGGTGCTTGTTCGTGTAGGCATAACTTATAGAAGGACCTGTGGTTTTATTTGTATTGAAGGTTCCAGTAGGAACTAAAGAGCCATTCTGGCTTAGGGATATAGAAAGATCCAACGACCGAGAGGTCAAGCAGACCCTGCTGAGGTAGGGGTGGTCTGGCATCTTTTGGGTTTATACTTGGATTCCAACTGAACCAAGATCATTGATATGTTGGGAATTTGATCCCTATCACGTTAATGTGATTTCCCTTTTGAGCTTTGATTAATGTTTGTTGCTTCTGATCTATTTCGTCGTTATTTCTCCTGAGATTTTCAATAATTCTTTATGCATTCATTTATGCAATGATATTCAGTTTTTAATCCTCTTGAGCTCTTAATTCCTTGTACTTCATTATTCCTTTTGTACATATATCTTTGCATGCTACCTCTCATGAAATTTAGAATCATAGGATCATTGTTGATCTTATCGTGATCAACAATGATCACGAATTGTTTCTCCCACTAGGTGATCTTCCTTTTTCCCTGATTATTGTGCATGTTTGACTAATGTTGCCATCAATGAAAACACACCACCAATATTGTCAACAATCTGCCCCTTTTTCATTGAGGACAACATGTATGTAAAACAAGAGTGATTTCATACTTTTTCTCCCCCTATCACTAATATTCTTTTCTATATGATAGTAAATTTGTTTTCTTCTTAATTTTGTTTTACTTCTTCTCTCCCCCTTTGAAATCAATGACAAAGGGTGAGGCTATAACTATTTTTCTTCCTTTGTGAATTACTAACTTCTTATCTCAATTCATTGGGATATTTTTTTTTAAATAAGCAGTCTTCTTGATACCAATTTCTAGTGATCAAGTATTTTAAACCTAATATGATTACTTTCTTATTTGATAACCAAAATACTCCCCTTGAGTTTTTACTGTCTTTCCTTTGTCAAATAGGACAAGGGTATGAATCTTATTGATCTTCTTGATTTTCTTCTTATTCTTCTTTGGTATTTTACAGGAATATCAATTGAGGATTGATACCAATTGATCTAATACCAATTTTGTTATCAATTGATCTTTGCTGATTGATATATTTTGAATCTCTCAGCTACTTTTTCTCTTCTCCCATTTTTACAAAAATGACAAAAAATGATATTTTCTTGCTCCTTCTGAGGTCATACTTCCCCTAAGGTGATGCTCCTCTTTGTCCATTTTCTCCTTCCTGTATTCTACAACTAACCCTACCAATGATTTTTGTTTTGACCATTAATATCTAGATAGTGAAGATTTTCCATATGTTATTTTAAAAACTCTTGGCATAATCCTTTGATTTTTTAGAAACCAATTTAAATTTTTTCTTTATTTTTTTGGCTAACGAATTATGACATCATCATGATTTGATATTGTGTCATATTCTTATATAGGCACTTCCCTTTCTTGAGCTTGATCTATTTCATTTTGAATTTCACATTCCGTATTAGGACCTTCACTCATCATTTTCTTATTATTAATTTCTTCATTTTCAGGTGCAATATCATCTTTCTTGATTTCTCCTTCACATTTTCTTCTCCATATCCTTTTATGAGATACTTTTGTTTTTGGACCTTTTCTTTCTAATTGTGTTTTTGGAGATTTGTCATCTCCTTTCTTCTTCCAAATTTTATTAGGTTTTCTCCTTGACTTGAATGACTTATTCAAGGATTGACTTTTTGAACTCCTACATCTTTGGGTTTTGTGCCCAAACCTATCATAGTTGTAACATCTCATTGTGAGACAAAATTTTGTTTTGTGCCCAACAAAATTGTATCTCCAATGTCTAATTGAGTTTTTGGATTTTCCTGTATATCCTTTCTCTAGTTTCTTGCAATCCATTGCTTTATGGACAAAGTTATGAAAATAAAAGCAATATCCATTGAAGACGTTTCCATTCTTAAATTTATTTTGGCTTGAGAGATCTATCCTTTGATTTTATTCTTCCTTTTTACTTCTATAGCTTCCTTCCTTAACAAAGTTCATGACTGGTAATTGCTTTGTAATTGCACCTTTTCCTTTTGAGAAGGATGATCCTTTCTCATGTTTGTAAATGGTGCTCCATTTGTCATTGGCTTCCTTTTTATTGTATCCAAGGCCAGTTTTGTCATCAACTGATCTTTGATTGTTCCAAATCTTATCTAGGATAGCTGAGGGATTCTATAATTTGACAGATTTATTTGTCTTTTCAATCATCTTTTTGAGATTGACTATTTCTGATTTCAACATGTGACGTGTCTCTTCCTTTTTAGTTAATTCAATCTTCAGGGCTTCTTCCACTTTCTTAGCATGTTCAAGTTGAGTATTTAGATCGATGTCTATTTATTCTATCTCATCCAAGAATTATTTGCATTTAATAGTTTTTTCATATGTCTTCAACTCTTCCATATCTTTTGTTAGATAAAAAATCTTAGTTTTCAATCTTTTGATTTCTTCCTTGTTTTCTAGTTGAATCCTTTTTAGGTTGATGGCCTCAAATTCCAAAATGTGGCATGATTCTTCCTTTTTAGTGAATTGGATCTTCTGAGATTATTCCTTTTTCTTAGTTTCTTCAATTTGAGTCATTATATCTACAATAGTATTTCCATTTATCATTTTTAAGTTGATGATTTCCAATTCCAACATGTGGTAAAAATTTTCTTTCCTAGTTAACTGGATCTTTAGGTCTTCTTCACTTTCTTTAGTTTCCTCAAGTTGAGTCTTTACACTATTAACTAATTGTTTTGTTTCTTTCAGTACTTCTTTGCTTTCATTATCATGTTTTTTCAATTCTTCTATTTCCTTTATCATATGATCAACTTCAGTCTTATGATCTCGGTTTCTTTGTCTTCTAGTTGAACTCTTTGTTCAAACTCTTCATGGCTAGATTGATCTAACTATTGAAGTAGAAACATATCTTTCTATTGAAGTTTCTCCAACTCCTCTGGAGTGCACATAGTTGTGTACTAAATATTGTCAATAGCCTCCATATGAACTTTAATATGTATACCATTTCCCGGTTCCATACCAATCTCTTCTATTGCAACTACATCAGTATTAAGATTATGTAATTTTTCTTTAGTGATTTCTAAGGTATGCCTCAATTCCTTGATGAGGTTATATTCGTCATTTTTGACCGAGGTTTTCATCAAATCTTGCATTTCATTCCAATTAGAAATCTCTTTCTTTGTATTATGTTCTTCAATCAGATTGGAATTCTCGTTTTCTTTATCTTGTTCCTTATCTAGATAAGAACTATCTTCTTCTAAGTTTGGTTCTTTATTTTGATAGTAATCCTCTTTAAATGAGTATTGTTCCTTAATTTGATATGATTTCTCTTCTTCTTGTGCTTCATTCTGATAACAATTTTCTAGCTGGAGCCATAATTCTTTAACAGATTTGTAGTGTCTCATCTTTTCTTTGACTTGGTCTAACAATCCATCCTGGATTTCTTTTAAGGCTACTGAATTGTTTCTCCTTGCTTCCTTTTCATTTTTGGATTTTCCGTTTGAAGTAATTAATGTAAGTTTTAAACCTGTGAAGTAAAGCAATTCATATAGTTTCTTAAGAAAAACAAAAATTAATCAATGGCTCATTCACATAGTACACAGAGATTTATACCGAAAACCCTCAACTGGGAAAACCTTTCTTATATTCATTATATCGAATTTCACCATTCACTATACAATATATACAATTTTTTTAGGTATTATGTAGATACCAAAACCCTAATCCCTAAAACCAGGATTATTTTTAGTAAAACGCTAAAAATAGAAAAAATCGCCCAAAAAAGAAATTTGAGGCACTGCCCCGAACACTACGCGTAACCAAGGGGGAGCATACCTACCCCCCTGGGACCCCCCTAGGAAAGAGCCCGATGCACATAGCACAAACAGAGCACTACTACTAGGGATCTTCATACGAAATTGTCATATCTGACGCACCCACACACACACATGCAAAGAATATAACACATACCCAACATTCTCCCACTTGTTGTTTTCTTTGCATCTAGGGGTCCAGGGGATTATATAGCCAACAATACAGAGAAATAATGCCCATTGTTACTCTACACCAGGATAAATTTTCTGTTCTCATAGACTTTGTCAATGAATCTGTAACCTTCTTCAAAGTGTCAACCTTTTCCAGCAACACCTTCTTTTCCTCAACCATGTCTCTCACAAAGTGATACTGGACATCAATATGCTTTCTCTTTGAATGATAAGATGGGTTATTTTCCAAGAAGATTTCACTCTGACTATCACAATATAATATCATTGCTTGTTGTACCAACCCAATACCTGAACACAATCTTTGTAACCATATTGCTTCCTTGCTTGCATGAGTGGCTGCCATGTATTCAGATTTTGTAGTTGAGAGTGCCACTACAACTTGTCTTTTGCTCATCTAACTGATTGCTCCTCCAAATAGGTTAAACACATACCCACTTGTAGATATTTTGTGATCTAGATCTCCATCCCAATCTGCATCAACAAAGCCATGTATGCCCAACACTCTGTCCAATCCTGATCTTCCTTGGTAGCACAATCCATAACTGGTAGTTCCACGTAGATACCTGAAGACTCTCTTTACTATTGTCCAATGATCCTTCCTTGGTTTTGACATATACCTACTCAAAACTCCCACTGAATGTGAAATGTATGGTCTAGTACAGACCATTGCATACATCAAACTCCCAACAACACTGGCGTACGAAACATGGGACATGTCCTCTTCTTCTTCCCGTGTCTTGGGACAATGATTTACAGATAACTTTACACCTATAAGAATAGGAACCTTGACTGGTTTACTTCCATGCATATTAAACCTCTGCAATATTGTCTCAACATATTTTCTCTAATTCAACCAGAGTTTCCTGTTTGCACAATCTCTTTTAATCTCCATTCCCAGAATGAAGCTAGCAACACTGAGATCCTTCATGTCAAATTTGGAGGATAGTTGTGATTTCACTTCCTTGATAACATCCATGTTATTTCCTACCAACAACTTGTCATCAACATACAACACTACATAAATGAAGTGATTACCAACCTTCTTGGAATATACATAGTGATCAACCCTGCTTCTTACAAATCCCAATCCAAGGATGTATGTGTCAAACTTTTGGTACCACATCCTAGGTGATTGCTTCAGACCATATGGTGACTTCTTTAGCTTACAGACCAACTCTTTCTTTCCCTTCACTACAAATCCTTATGGCTACTTCATGTAGATTTCTTCTTCCAGATCCCCATGTAGGAATGTTGTCTTCACATCCATATGTTCCACTTCAATATCAAAAGCAGCAGCAATAGATAAAATAAATCTAATAGAAGTTAACTTAGCAACAGGAGAAAAAATCTCACCAAAGTCAATTCCCTCTACCCGGGAATAACCTTTTGCTGCTAAACGAGCTTTGTATTTCTCCACTTTACCTTGTGCATTAAACTTCTTCTTGAACAACCATTTTCTACCAACCGATTTTCTTCCAGCTGGCAACTCAACTATATCCCATGCCTCATTCT
>JZKD02S0840949.1:226802-242158 GCA_000966675.3 Picea glauca
CATTATGCTGCCAATAAAGAAAATACTTTTCCCTTCCTCTTTTTGGGGTATATTTTTTTTTTTTTTCTTTTTCAATAATTTTGGAAAAAGAATAAAATAATGTTACGTTACAAAGGAGGAATGAGTGTCGCAAACATATAAGTTCGAGGCACAGAGACAAGACTGATGTTCAAATAAAGGACACTCAGGAAAAATCCTCTAGGGGCCAAAGGTGTCAAGACGCAGAGGCAAAGTGCTACAGGGCTTGCATATAAGGAATTCTTTAGATGGTTCAGTTGAGAGCAACATGGAGCCAACATTAGGCCAAAGATGTGGGTATGAAAATGCGATTAATAAAACACACAATGGTAATGTCCTTCGATGTAAGTTTAACGAGCCCAGAGAAAGTAAGCTCGGTGGTTTTTCATATTTAGAGAGTCTGAAAAATGTAAAAGGAGACTCCAATGGGGTATGTTTTTCGAAGGTAGTCTAGTTGGTTCAAAAAAGGGGTAAATTAGCATCAAAAATACGTCTATTCAAAACCATTTTAACGAGTGTGATAAAGACAAGGTCACTCGACCATTTTTTCATTTTTAAGGAGTTTGAAAAAAGTTTAACTATGGACTCTGTCATGAATGTTCTTCTGGACCATTTTAATGAGTGTGAAAGAATAAGGTCACTTGACGATCTTTTCAATTTTAGGGAGTCTGAAAAGAGCTTAACTATGGACTCCGTGGGGGTTCCTTTTTCGTAAATTTAGTTCCTCGGGCCTGAAAAGGGGTAAAATTATACCTAAGGGTACTCTTCTAGATAAATGAGGTTCCTTAGAGTATACCTTTGTTCATATAGTTTACCGTCCAGACCGAAAAAAGGGGTAAACTACCACCGGATAGAGGTGACTTCAAATTTCAATTTAACGAGTGTTAAAGGCCACAAGATCGCTCGACAATATTTTCATGTTTAGAGGGTCTGAAAAGGGCTTAAAAGAAGATCATTATGTTTTTTGAGAGTCCCGAGGGTGAGGTCAAGAGTGAAAAGGAATCATGCAAATGAGGCTCAAACACATAATCAGGAAAAAACTATGGAGGACTCCCGATCCTATAGTCGTTAGTGACAGCATGGACACCATCATGCAACTAGGATCTATGTAGGGAATCCATGTTATGGTAGGCTTTACCACCAAATTAAGACACTTCTAAAGAAGTAATGAGGGTTTTGTGTTGCAACTCGGTGGGATCGATCCAATGGCAAAGAGGAAAAGACAACGAGATGCAAAAAGTGGGGGTGGAATCCCGACTTAAATGCAACGAGATGGAAACAATGACTTTTTACCAAAGGACCGCCCAAACACCCAAATCTCAAAAAAAATTCAAATACCCAAAGGAATACCTCCCTTGATCATCCAAAGAAAACTCCTGAACCATCTTAAATGATTTTTAGTTTAGAAAAAATGACAAAAGGGTCCGAAAATTGACAAAAAAGGGCCAAAAAACTCTATAAATAGAAGCTGGCAGCTCATTATCACCATTGTTAATTCAGAAATTGACTAAAATCCAAAACTACCCTTTTGTGAAAATAATTGATTATGGGAGCTTCGGTGGATGAAACAACCATCTGCTTGGACCAAGTAAGTACAAAATCTCTCCTCTTGCAATTTAAACCTTTATTTATGCTTTTAGTTTCAAGTTTTGGGGGGGCGTCGACCTTCAAAAGGTCATCCCTAGGTCCACGCAGGTTGTCTTATGATAGGCCATGTGTACACTTGGGTAGAGGAAAAACTGCATGCGTGTACATGCAACTGTCATCATTACAACCCGCGTAGACCCCTTTATTTAATGGAAAAAAAATTTAAAAGCAAGGGTTAACCCTCCTTAACTTGGTTTTTTATAGGATGTATGTTCACTAGAGGGAAAGAGAGCATGAGGAGATTAGTGAGTTGGTCAGGGAAGACCCCAATGTTGTTGTTTCCTTAATGCAATGTGGGTTGTTCAAGTTCTTCCTATGTCCTTTTATGCTAGCACAACCTAGGCTACTGAATGCCTTGGTTGATTATTGGCATCCCAACGCAGAGGCCTTTATGTTAGAGGAGAAGTCACTCATGCCTACTACAGAGGACATACATTTTTTGACTGGCCTCTCTAGGAGAGGGGAACCAGTCAATTTCCAGACATTTGCTTTGGGGCCTCATAACATATCAAAATTGATAGGACTTTACTGTGAGGTTGGTACATACCGATCGAGCTCTCGGGTGCCAATAAGAAAGATCATCGATTTATCACTACAGGCTATTGTATTTCTTATTGGGCGGATGACTAGTTCTAAGGCTCTACATTAGGTGTCCCATGCACGGATGAACTATGCATACTAGTGCTTAAATGCACAGATATTTGACTGGAGCACTACACTGTTGGATTGTATGAAGAGGCAACTGACAGATTGTCGGTTGTGTACGTAGAGGAAATTCAGGTTCAGGATGATTCTATGCTCTTTATTCTTTGAAAGAGTTCCTAGTTTCATCCCTCGAGTGGTGGTATGAGGACATCAGGCCTCTCTTCCTGCGGTTTACAGATGGGCAGTGTTACTGCCACGAAAGGGTGCTGGAAGGGCCAATGAGTCCTTTGATGAAGACTTCTTTGCTTGGTTGTCACGACAAATCCTAGTCATAGAGGATTCATAGAGGATTACCCTTATGCTGGGATTGATTTCTCGAGAGATCCTGAGATATCGGTAGCTCTTGGCGAGGAGTGAGGAGAGATGGGTAAGTTTGCATTATTATTTTATTTTTTTGTGAAACATATGTAATTTTTATGTTGTTTTTTTTTATATATATCATTTTTTTATACCAGAGTATTTGACAGATATGTGTCTATTATGTGCAGATGTGGGACTAGTGCGCCCTGCAGATTACATGAGGAACATGCATCATCCTCAGCTAGGGGCCGCACATGCCGCTGCATGGGGACCAGCAGTAGCAGGAGAGCTTCCAGCCCATGAGGCAAAGAGAGTTTTGAGATGATTCGAGCAAAACCTTACCTCGCTCACCCGCACAATTCCTATGGCAGAGATTGAGGATCTGCCACCATTTATGAAGCCTCATGTAGTGGGGGCACCATGAACGTGGGTCCGACTGTTTTGGCATTTGGAAAACATTGTTGATCATTACAATAGGGCCCACAGGTCCTAACCTTAGTTAGTCTAGACTTTTCACATGACGAGAGCACTACTTGTATATATTGTTTGAGGGCATAAGCTCCATGACTCGTTACTAGTCATGTTTTTTAGGTGCTTGCATTCACCTATGTACTCTGATGATTATGATATTATATATGCATTTTTATGTCTTTTTGTGTCTTATGGATCATATTTCCCTTTAAAAATGTATTTTACATGCTTATGTGTATGCCTTTTTATATGTGTGCGAGATGCCAGTCTAAAATTTGATTAGCTAGAGTATATGTAACTTGGTTTAATCTCCTAGGAATATAAAAATATGTAATATAATCAAAGCTTCATTCTAATAGATGTACCCTAAATAATAGTCGGTGTAAAGTTGGATCATGAACATGGTAGACTCTATTTAACTAAGACACAACTAGCTGAGCATCTAAATAGACCTGAAGATGAGAGATACCAAATGACAGGGCGTCATGAAGCAACTCAAGAAATGCACTGTACTCGGCGACATTGTTTGTGGTGTCACCTAAGAATATACCTCCAGAAGATAATAACTATCCTCGAGGTGTAAACATTACCCAAGTTGTAGAGGAAAGCCTCCGAGTGTGCTAGCTAGCACCATCTGCATACCCAATGAACACCTCTGATTCACTTGGCATCTGCCATAGTGACAAAAGATAACATAAAAAATGACACGTCCATAATACTAAAAGAAACTAGAAAGTAATAGTACAAAGACTATACATATGTTACAAAAAGTTACCCAAGTTGACCTACCTATGAGTAATACTTCTTGAGGTAGAGCCCATTTCTAGGCTCCACCAAAGAATTTCCCTCAAAGTCGACCAGACGATAAGCGCCTTTTTTTAGAACCTCTTTTATGATGAAAGGTCTGAACCACATGGGTTTTAATTTTCCTGCTCCCAGGGGGTCCTTATCTTAGTCATAGACCAGGAGAAGGTCGCCTTCAAGGAAAATTCGAGGATGAACGGACCGATCATATTGACACTTGACCTTATGTTTGTGAGCCTTGCTGGTCAGGGCCGCATCATGACACTGCTCATTGAGTTGCTCAAGGTATAATAATCGTTCTTCAATTGGAGAAGTGTCTGGAAATAACTGTACTGCCAACTTAAGGGACGAGATCTGACATTCTATAGGCAAGACTACTTCCAGCCCGTAAATGAGTTGAAAGGTGAGAAACTGGTTGCAGTCTTAACAGATGTTTGGTAAGCTCATAATGCCGAGTATAATATCAAATGCAATTTGACTTGGCTAAGTTGATCATTCGTTGTAGGATGGTCTCAAGAGATTTATTTACAGCTTCCACCTGACCATTTGCTTGGTGATAGTAGGGTGACGAATTGTCTTGCTACAATCAAAGCTTTGATGTTAATTCGGTCATCATCTGGTTCTAAAAGTGACTTCCATGGTCAGTGACAACGTCTCTCGAGACGTCGAACCTTTCTATTATTTTGTTGAATAAAAAGAGAGCCGCAGTCTCTCCATCATCTTTAAACGTTGGCATAGCTTCGACCCATTTCATGATGTAGTCTATGGCTACAATGATATACCAGTGCCCCTTGCTGAAGGAGGGTTGCATGTAGTGTGATCAATCCCCCACTTGGTGAAGGGACCAACTGTGATGATAGGAAACATGGGAGCAGGATGTTCCCTCATCTTCCAAGAGAAGATCTGACACGGGTGGAACTTCTTGACTGATTCGATACAATCTTTTATTAGTGTCGGCCAGAAGTAACCTACTCGTAAAATATTTTGGGTTGTTTCCAACCCAGACAAATGACCACCACATGCTCCAGTATGGAAATCGTTAAGCACAATAACTGCTTCTTCGTGAGTGAGACATCGACACAGGATGTAGTCTACACCTCTTCGATACAACGTATCATCAAGTATGAGATAATTCTTGGCATGATGGCATATATGGTGACACTCATCACGAGAAGCAGAGGTGGGGAACTTCAAAGTCTGGAGATAGATAAGTATATCTCCATACTAGGGATCCGAAGATGTGATAAAAAACATATCTCCTCTGATAGGCAAATCTCCGGGAACAACATCACCTGACTCAACTAAAAGTTTTAAAATAAGTTCTGCGAAAACCAATGACTTTTTGGATTTTGCTGAAACGAAATCTAAGTCAAATTCCTAGAGGACGACTATCCATGTACTGATATTTCCACCTATTACCCACTGTGTCAACATGTATTGAAACTTATTCACAATGGCAATGATGGTGGTCTTGCAAAACAAAACATAATGATGGAACCGTTGAACAACATGGACTGCTGCCAACACAAGTTTTTTGATATGAGAATAATTAAGTTCCGGTCCGAATAGGCCTCGGCTCAGGTAATAGATCACATATTCTGAGAGAAAATAATCTTCATGAACTAAGACCATGCCGATGGTGGACTCTGCGAAAACCAAGTATAATAAGAAATCTTTGTTATAGTTAGGTGGTCGAAGCAGAGGGGCATTTGTGAGGGCATGTTTCAACGGTTCGAAAGAGAGTTGAGCGGAATTGTCCCAATAAAAAGGAACATCTTTCTTTAGTAAGCGCATAAATCCCTTTGTGATCTCGACATATTTGGCAATGAAACACCTTAAAAAAATCTCCTTGCCCTGTAAACTCTGAAGTTTAAGGATTGTGCATGGGGGAAGCAACTGAATTATTGCTCCAACCTTGAGAGGATCGACCATGATCCCTGTTGTTGACACTATGAAACCTAACAAACATCCTGATGTTACGCAAAATCTGCACTTGTTTGGATTCAAGCAAATCTGGAAGTAGCGACATTGCTCAAAGATAAATCGAAGGTGTGTGGGATGATCTGTTCTCTTGTGAGATCGATATGCTAAATCATCTAAATAGGCCTCGACTACATGCTTGAGATCATGGAAAGAAAAAGACATGGCCTACTGAAAGGTCGCTCCAACATTTTTGAGACCAAAGGGCATCTTACGATACACAAGTACCCCATGGACAAATGAATGTCATTTTGTGCTGGTATTCATGTTTGATTTGTATTTGATTATATCCCAAAAAATCGTTCATGAAAGAGAAGGCATCACAACCTACAGATTCATCAATTACCTGGTTGATGAATGGTGTGGGAAAATTATCTTTTGGACAGGCCTTGTTCAAATCAAAGAAGTTCGTACATACATGAATCGTTCCCTATTTCTTATTGACTGGCATAGGATTTGACACCCATTGGGTCAAATGGATAGGATGGATAAAGCCAACTTTTAGCAATTTCTCAACTTTAACCTTAATAGCTACTGCTTTCCTGGGATTAACTAGATGAAGCTTCTACTGAATAGGCTTGGCATATAGATAACTTGTGATTTCATGTTCAATTATTTTTGGATCGATGCCTGACATTTCCTCATAAGACTAGAAAAAAACGTCGCAGAATTATTTAAATAGATTTGAGTAGATTCGAATCTCTTTGGGGGAACAATCAACTCCGAAGAAAACATTCTCCACGATGCCAGGGGTTCTGGAGATATTGATCGGTATGGTTTCAACGATAGTTTCCATATTACCCTCGGCATAAACCTCATGTGTATCTAAGGGATTAATAGGACAAGACCTATCTCTAGTCATAGTCAAGGTGAATTCTACGGCTTTGATTCTTTTTAAATCTGGGAGGAAGTATGATCTGTGATGGAGATCATCCTAGGGTTTGTCCAGACTAGTCATTTCTTCAATTACTGCTTCGTCAGAGGGAAAGACTAAGTCTAATGAATTGGTGTTAGCAAGATAACCTTTAGCCCAAATAGGCTCTAGAATCGGATCTAACTCTTGTGCAGGAGTTGGATCTATGTTGGCCAAAGATTGCTGGACTAAAGAGTACGCTACTTCAACTATAGACAAGGGCATGGACATGGAAAGGTGCCCTATCCCTTCCATTGTGGCCGATGGGGAAGGAAGTATCCACGGATCATTGAAGTAAGTCATGCGAAATGACGAAACTTGGAAAATATCAACCTTATGGTGGTCGGATATGAACTTGACATCACCTTGAGGGGGCAGGTAATCTAAGGTACCCATCAAATATGGGCACAAACCAACCCCTACGTTGAATACACTTGGTTGGGGATTATCAATCATCAAGATCGCGGATACCCCCAATGAAGGGTCAGGTCTAGAGAAAGACAATTGATCAATGGTCACAATCTGGTCCTCGTGTGGAAACAACAAGACCCAGAAAACTGTAGCAACCATTTCTTTCATGTCATAAGTCCAAATCCTTCCTGACAAGAGATTGTAGTCGAGGGACGCGTCGACTACTTCTACCTCGATGCACACGGTATTCCCTCCTAACTACACGGGAAAAGAGGGAATGATACCATGTGGTCGGAATGAACGACCATCGAAAGCAGTGAGAAGAGTAGGTGAGGAAGACAAAATAGGCTGACCGATGGCCTTCCAACATGCCAATGACATAATGCATGTCGAGGCACCCTCATCAACCACTGTGCAGAAAATATTCTGAGTAAACATTTTCATGGGGTGAGCCACTACTATCTGAAATGTTACGTGGTAAGGTAGATGAGGTTTTAAGTCAGTTTCATCCAACATGATTGTACCTGGATTACAAGTATTGGTAAATCCTAAAGCAGCTAACAAATCTTTCCTCTAGGAAGGGCATCTTTGGAGGACCTCCAAAGTGGACATCGCACAAGGGGTTTGAGACAAATCCTCCACCACATAATAGTTCTGGGCAGCCCTTGCATTTGGGTTGTGAGAAGATTTATTGAACGCGCCTTTTGGGATGCATGTCATTGTTTTTCCCAAAGTGTTCTCGATCTAGAGAGGAAGAGATGGGAGTTCGACTTCTTTGCCCTTCTCAGAAGTGCTTCGTTTACTGTAGTCATGGGCTTTAGTCGATATAAAAGAATCACCCTTCATCATATACACATTCGTGGACGTGGGATTGTTTGAAGACGGAGAGGGTCCTTGACTGCCCCCTTCCATGCTTGTAGATGCTTAGGTTAGGTTTTTCCCATGTTAAAATGGATTGGTTAACATGGCAGGTTGTTGTTGTGTCACAAACTTTTGGGCCTCTGCAAGATGAGGACATTGGTGGGTTGGGTGGTCTTTTGCCCACAGATTGCACGGATACCTCGCCTTTCGTTTCTCAGTGTTTCCCCCGCCAACATTATTAGTGGGTTTCTTATACCCCTTACCCTTCTTTCATTGTTGTTTCTTTCCTTCAGGCTGTTGGGTGGCCTTTGGATTTGTTGATTACACTATGTGTACATATGACATTTGGGTAGGGGGAGTAGACAGATAAGTAGTTTGTCTGGCCGTTGTGTGTTGTATAGACAATCGTTGCAATTACTTCGTCAGTTGCTCAGCGGGATTTGTTTGTGATGAACCAACAATACCATTGGCATGTGGTCCAGCTCTTCGTCTGGTTTTATCAAGTATTGAGCATGGTGCATTGAGCAAGATATCATATAATAAACCAGACTGAGAGTATATTATCTCAAGCTGTTGAGCTCTCATGATGACATCTTCTTTGGAAAACATTCCCAACATCGCGACGTCTTTGAATAACTGTGGGACCAGAGACTTAAGGGACCAATCGAGAAGGAATGCTGGTGGGACTGACACCTTAATTAAACTCTTCTAGCGTCTCCATTCTCGAATGTGATCAGAGATATGGTCTGCTTTTTTCTATGTGAAATTGGCCAACAATTTTGTGCTAGCATCTTATCTCACGGGTAATTGGAAATGGTTTAGGAAAGCCATTGCCAATTCACTGAAGGAAGAGTATCTTGAGCGGTCGAGCTCAATGTACCATTTCACGACACTCCCAATGAGAGTACATTGAAACAATCACAATTGTACGGAGTCGTCTTTCAATGAGTTAGATGAGCACCAAAGATGGAAGGTGGTCACATGATCTCCTGGATCTTCGTTAGGCTTGGCCTCGAACTTTGGTATGTCTGAAGGCAACTTCGTCAGCATATGGGGCCAATGTAGATTGTGATAGATAGGGTCATTCAACAACCTTGTCAAGTATGGAAAATGCAAGGTTTCTAGGAAAGGTAGTTTGGGTTGTTGGTGATAACCATGGAAAAAGGGACTTGGAGTTTGACAGGCACCAGGTTGCCAGGAAAAGTTCAGCTGCTGGACTGGGTTCTGGTAAAAACCATGGCCATGACCAACATATGGATTCTGTGTGTGAGGAGACATCATCGGTTGATTCCCAAAATAGGACGTAGATGGTTGGGCGTGCATTACATTCGGAGGACTTTGGGAAGGGTTGCCCCATGCTAATCCCATGGGGATAGGCATAGTACCTATTCCGAGGTTCCATTGGTTGTGAAAGGAATTGCCCTAGATCAACATTCCTGATGAGGGAACTGATCCCCGCCAAGAATTCCAAGGCCCTGATGTGGAAGAAGTTCCTGGGTTTTCCCCCTGTGCAGGAATAGAACCCTGCATAGGAATAGGTTTTCCGTAACTGGGGTTGCCCCTAGTCAATAAAGAAGCTGACGAGAAAGTGTTGTTACCAAATGCACCGAACAAAGAAAATGGTGTCAAACCTACCGGCATATTACGAGAAGGTGATCCTTGACCCCTTGCTCCAAGTAAACTATGGTGTGTGGGTGGTCTGACGAATTGTTGGTGGGTGCCACCGAGCGAAGGGGATGAAAGAGGTATATGATCTCCCTCATAAGGGAAAGCATTAAAAGGAGCTGAAGTGCCCACCATGTGTCCTTGCAGAGGAGAATTATAGCTCCCTCCCCCTAGACCTAAAGTCTGTAAAGTGGAGTAGGAAAGTACAGGACTTGTGCTTGAGCTAGGCATCCCATAGGAGAACAAAGGGCCTATTGCACTCAGTGTGAAAGGGGAAGTGGCCGCTGCCATAGACAGGATTGGACCACTGCTCGAATTATAGGTGGTCGAGACCATGGTGGCTCAGACAGGTGACGGTGGGTTAGGAGGTGGAAAATCCCATGTGGTGACAACCGTAGTGGGAATTGAAGAATTCTCAGAAGAAGTGATAGCATTTGTTTCCATTGCTGTGTGCAACACTTTCTAGCACTCGTAAGGGTGAATCAGTACAATGATGGGTGTCAAAAGATTAGTGGTTGGAGTTTCGGATGGACCAAGAGATTTCATTCCAAATTCTAAAATGGTCATTTCCTCTGGATGTTGGTCAGGTACAATTTCTTGTGACTCGGTCGCCTCAAAAGACCCTTGTTGGTCTAGCTTTCGCCTTAGTTGCGGCGGAGGTGGCTCCAGTGTAACCGGTGATAGGCCCAGAAGGATTCATGACCGACGAAGCTCATGATCCTCCACTATGTGAGAAGATCAAAGACACACTAGGGATTTCTATTCATTCAAAAAACAACACACACTAAAAAGGTCCCTCCAAGATAAAACAAGAAAACACTAAAATAGTTGGAAGAACAGTTACAACAACCAACACTGGAGAAACTTACCAGTGCAAGTGAAACTCGAACATGGAATCACCCTCTGGGTATAATCTACAAAGCGTGGCCTGATGTCTGTCCTAGGTACCACGGTATACCCCCGCAGCCACCTGTGTATGTCTCTAAAAAGATAGGCAACTAGGTTACCAACGCGTGAACAGTCACCGAGCGGGTACAGTCGAAAGTTGGGTAGACCACAATGAGCATGGGTATCGAGCCCGAAACCTATCAAGGGTATCGAAGGCAGGTGGTTTGGAAGACAACTGAGGACCTTGAACAGATTCGAGACCCATAAAGCTCCGTGGAAAATGCAATCGATGGAATCCCAAGACAAGTCCTCTATATGTGTTCTTCACTACGATTGGTCCAACTTTGGAGGGGTTATCTCCG
Organism: Picea glauca; assembly: GCA_000966675.3. Taxonomy (NCBI): domain Eukaryota; kingdom Viridiplantae; phylum Streptophyta; class Pinopsida; order Pinales; family Pinaceae; genus Picea; species Picea glauca. Next base: position 237,828 of record JZKD02S0840949.1, read on the forward strand.
CTACCTTTCTGCACACGACCTCGTGTTTATCCCCTGTGTTAGAGGGGGGTCCCGGATAAATTTCACAATACTGGAATTTAACACTCCCTAACTAAGACTCCAAAGTTTGTTTTAATGGCCTTGAAGAGTTTCCTCTCCAACTAATTCAAGGCCCTAACCCTAAACTAGTTGGTTGACCCTACAAACATAAAAATTCTAATGAATTTTAGATTTAGCGTTAATTTTTATGGCTTGTCTTAAGTCCAGGGTTATGAAAGTGAAATTAGTGATGTTTGAAAGACGAAATCAAAATAAATAGAAAGCTGGAAACAAAATAACTTCACTTGATTCAAATCTTAAACAACTTTTCAAACTAAAAATTTTCTAAGCAGGGATGATTTTAAGGATGAAAATTTATTTCAAAATGTAGAAACCTTGGCGAATCTTACTAATCCATCATATTCCAACTATAAATTATTGGCGATATTTTTGAAAAAATATTCAAATTTCTAAGGATTTTATATAGTTTTTATAAAATTTTGGCAATTTTAAGGTAAAATAATTTTATCCTATAGAATTTGGGTGAATCATTTTTAAAATAGTGAATCTCTTTTTTGGAAAAAACATGGAAAATTAACCCATGAGAGAAATTTAGCCCCTAAAATCATCCTTGTTTCTAAGATCTCTGAACAGAAAACTCAAAGCAGGATTTCACTCGACTACGAGCTAGTTATGATCTAAGTAAACCGTCAAGAACTTATGAAAGAAAAGACTTTTCCCTGGTTACTAATGCGAAACAACACTCTTTAACCAAACAAAGAAATATAAGTTTTTTTTTTATTTTATTTGAATGCTCACCAAGCAAAAAGGAAAAATATCATCAAGTAAAAACCAAGAAAACTTCTGACCTAAGCGTAGATCACAAAGAGTCACTTTAAAAATCACACACAAGCAAATTAAAATTGGACTCTCACACTTGTCTAAAAACCCTATAAAAAGAAAATTTTGAGGAAAACTTCTTAATGAAAAAGAAAGCTATTGCTGTGATCAAACCTAAGTTACTGATTGGTATGATAGAGACCTAAAAACCTGAGAGGTATAGCTCTTATCAAAGGAAAGGATGATTGCCTCACCTTCAACAAAAATGTTCTCCACAAGCACACCGCTGATAGTTTAACAACAAGCGTGTGTACGCGAGCTGTGTAAATTCAGAGAACGTGTACATGCATGTTGGCCTTATACAGGCTACGTGCATCTTTGCAACTCTAAGACAAATGAAAGGACAAGCAATCTAGCCCAGGTAGAGACTAATGGTACTGAGAACTAGGATCTCTTGAAGAGTTAGACACTTACTTTAATAGAAAAAAGAAAACAATTCAAGGAAAACTTTATAGAAAAAACCAATCTGAGGTGAAACCTAAGCTATATACTACAAACAACAAAGACTAGAAAGAGTTACATAAACCCCTGAGAAGGACTATTTCTTATAGGGGAGAGGATGACTGCCTCTCTAAAAGAAATTTTCTGGAATCATACACACGACTGACACTTCCTCAGCTAGCGTGTACATGTGGGCTGTGAGAAGGTAGGGCACAGGTAAACGTGTGCAGGCCTTATACAGGTCACGTGTACCTTTGTGGGTCTCGGAAAAGAAAAAAAAATTCATTCAAGCAAAGAAACAAAGATAACTGGTATGGAAGACTAGAATCTCTGTTAGCTCAAACTTTTGCATAAACTTTAAAAACAAGGAATGAAACCAGTTTTTAAAAATACCCAAGAAAAATATTCCCAGAAACCCTAGACATCCCCAGTATGGTCGCCAATTCTGTTGTGGGTGGGAAATCCCTCCTACAGACTAGCACTAAGGGTTTTATCATGCATGCATAAATGACCTAAAGATTCTTACTTTTTACCATCATCCCATGCCTAGACCCCCATTACTCATATGTAAATACAAGGCTCAAGAGATTAAGTTGACGTACCTTATTTTTCTTGTTTGATGTTGATCCCTTTTCGCGCTTGGTCATTCTTTGACTGCAACTCTCCTCCCAATGATGACCTTCATTCACTAAAGAAAAACAAAGAACTCCACATGCATTTTATCTATGAACTAACGGGTTATAGATTTAATCAATCATACAATCAATATTCCAATAATGACAATCTCATATGGTGGGACAGGAAAATCAATTCTTTTATTATCTTCACAATGATACCTTACAATGATAAAGTCAGCTACTGCTCCTTGATCCTAGTCCTAGGCTCTTCTTCCACTGTCTTCCAACTACTTTTCTCTATACTTGTCTTTGCACAAGGATGGCTAAAGGTTGGAACAAAGGGAATGATCAATCGGGTATAGTTTCTTTACTATGATTCTCCTCCTTTCAAATGGGACCCCTAACCCTTCTTTTATAGGCTAGAAGAAGTTAGGTATTTGGTCGAGTGACCGGCCATGCATGGCCGAAAGGTTTAGTTAACTTACCCAAAGTTGTGTGTTCCATTAGCAACTTTCCTTTTTCCATGCTTTTGTAGGTACACACAGGTTGTCTTGGGTCAGCTAGCATGTATACGCGTGCAGTAATGGATCAGGGCATGTGGGCCTTTATAAAAGGGGTTTTTAAGAAGAGTTGTTCAACAGTGTTTTGGCAAAGAAGGAATCTGATATGGCCTGATGCCAGGTAAGCATGTCTGGTGCAAATTAGGGTTATAACAGGAAGCAGTTTGATGCGTAGAATGAGAAGGATATATTCAAGCAATATAGACAAGAATTCACAAAGCCAAACAATGCATGGACATCAACTGCACAGTATAATAAGGAATTACCAGCGTACGAGATGCCTCCATCGTTGGATCACATCAAAGAAACACATCCATTGGCATAAGTAAGTACGATTATTTTTTTTTTCAATCCTAGGTTACACTATTAACTGATCCATCCTATGTTAAAGTATTATAAAATATGCTAGAAAGATGTAAAATAGGGACAAAAGGAAAGCTAGAACATAAGACAGTTAATTATTTTCATACAAGAAGAAGAACACACATGGAATTAGGACTAAATGCCAACAGTGGAGATTTGAACATGGGAGATATTATACTGGATTTGGGATCTGAAGTAAATATATTACCTAAAAATCCATGGAAATGTATGGGATAAACCACATTAAGATATTCACCTATTTAGCTAAAAATCACAAATCAACACATAGTTCTACCAATTGGAAGACTAAAAGGAGTGACAGTAGATCTGGATGGAGTGCATACTAAAGCCGACTTCGAAGTAATTGAGATAGTGGATGACACAACACCTTATCTGACATTGCTTGGCTTGGATTGGGGGTTTGATAACCAAGCCATAATAATTTTAAAGATAAGGAAGATGAACTTCGAGTCATGAGAATACAGAGTCATTACGCCATTGGACCCATCAGAAGGGGAAATGTTTGTAGAACCTACTAGCTTGGAATTGGAGGAAATTAACTAGTTGTATAGAAAAACCGTGCGAGATGAATATTATGTGAACCCAACTGCATATGGGGTACTCATTTGGAGAAGCATTACCTCATGTGCGTCAGAATTAGATACAGGCTTAGAAAATTGGTAGCAGAGGTTACATGAAGTCTCCACTAGAATATGTGCATGAATAGACCACACAGTAAGATGGGTAGGTATAGAGATAAGGGAACCTCCCAGCTTCTATGGGGTGAATGAATTAGAATAATTCTTAACATGGTACGAATATGAAGTGATAGAAAATAAGAGACTCTTATCCCTAGATATAGCACTCAAGGAAACACCTGGAAGATGGTGGGGTGCGCACAAAGAAATAATGAAATACTGGTATCAATGTAAGCGGTTACTGCACATTAGGTTTGGCATAGAACAAGGAAGCAACCAGTTGCAAAAATATGATGGAAAGGGGGAACCAACAAACACTTGGAGAAGTGTAGAGTGCTATGGAAAATGACACCACCGGAGGAGTGGCCCCATTAGTTTGTTCACACATTAGAAGGAATCCCAACAAAATCGTATACAGACCAGGAACTGTGCAGAGGAATTATGAGCTAGACAATATCACAACAAAACTTTACAGTCACTTTCTCATTTTACCATGAGAACCCCAACATAGATGCAACACTTAAACAAATCATAGGGGTGATATTCATTAAAGAACCAGAATTTGAACTCATAAAAAAAGAACAACAACAAAAAAAACAAACAGTAAAATAACTACTGTCATGCTACCACATGTAGGAAGAAGCACCATATGAAGATGACTTGCATGATATTCAAATTGAGGAAATTAAAGGAGAAAGTGTTGGACACACCTACCACACTTAGAGGGGGGGGGG
>JZKD02S0840961.1:0-14336 GCA_000966675.3 Picea glauca
GTGACTTTGATGAATTCCTTCACATAACCTAGAAGGAAATTTGACTCTAATTTTCTTTTTCCCAACCTTATGATCACTAGTAGATGGGTTTTCACCAAAATGACTCCAGGCAACTGGCGACATGGGTTGTTGAGAATTCGTATACCACACTTCTAATACCTTTGATAAACCAAGGAAATCTCTAAGAAGGTGATCACCCTAACAAATACCTCAAAGGAATTTTGGCTTGTGAGGTGGTTTGGTAGGCTTGTCAACATCATCAACACTCCCAACATGATGAAAAACAACTAGTTGTTTGTTTCCAACATGACCTGCAGTGGTTGGAAGCTTGGACACTTTCTTTTTTTTCTTAATCTTAATATTCCTTTTCTTCTTTTTCTTATTCACCCGAGTACTAGCTTCAGAGCTTTCACTAGGTGAAGAAGAAGAAAGGGAAGAATACCCGACGAGCGGAGAAGGAGAAGGGTCAACATGAGGTTGATTTTATGGGGGTGGAGTTCTTGCATTTGAAGCACCTGGTGCATTCAGGATTATCAGAGTGGAAAAAAACCACACTGGTAACCCAATAGTGAATCCTAGAAGACTCAAAGTGGAAATAAAATGAAGACAAAATTTCCATAAGAAGGAAAAACAAAAGGTTCCCCAGGAAAATGGGTTCCTTGGTTGGACATTTTGGGAACTGATGCCATATATACAAATTCAAACTGTTGGAAGATTGGTTGTTGTCATTGATGTCAACCCTATTCATGGGGTTTGGACCGCAAGATTGATCAAGGTATTTGGACATGAAGGAAAATACACATGAAGATACAACACCCATGGATGGATAGTTTACATCATGTTGTTTCTGGTGGTATGTGACACACCATGTGGATCCTCATGGTTGAGCATAAATGAACTTTTGAAAATGACAAAGTGAATTGAATAAGGAAGTACATGTAGGCCCTGAAGATAATTAAAGAACAAAATTACAAAATAAGAAAGTGTCAGGTTGGCCCTAATATTAAAAGGAAGTGACATAAATGATATAAATAAATATCATTATACATTCATTTGACATACAAGTCAAATTTCAGAGGAAAATCATAAGTAAATAAGGTCGGATTTCAAGGGAGGATGAAGTCTTTTGGTGATGTGTTCTAAGGTATGTTATTTTCAGGTCATCTTACCATTTTAGATATAACTTTTTTTCTAGAACGATTCAGATGGTGAAATTGCTATTTTATTGAGAAGACATATCAAGGTACCGGTGGTAAAAGTTTCAGCTCTTTATTTTCTATAATTATGGAGATACACTTTGTGGAAGATAGGGTTTTTGACTAGTCCTGAAGCTAGTCAATAAACATGTGTTTCGGGTAAAAAAGTCATAACTTATTCATAGAGAATCTAAATGAAGTGAGAAAAATTGCATTGGAAAGAGTATAGACTTTGGTTTTGTGTGTGTGAGTTTCAGAATCTGATGTTAAATATTGAGCGCGGGGCATTCTGTACAAGTTTGGTCTCCTGAATAAACCAGAATTGAACAAAGTCTACCATTCTCTCTATAAATTATTTTTGGGGAGGATTCAAGGAGTGAAACTTGGATAATTTTCAGAGAATACATTGAGTAATATTATCTATAGGATCAGAGTATTCCAAGAATTTAATGATTTCATAAATTGAATAAGTCTCAAGAAGCATTATCAGGTTNATTTCTCATTGGATATAGTTTAATGGTTTAAGTATAAGTTGAAAAAGGTTTTAAATTTTACTTGATAATAATTCACCCCCCTCTCAGTATCAACACAAACTAGGGTTTGCAAGGGAAAACAAACAACACATGCTAAAAAATATAGGAAGAAAACAAACAAACACAAACCTTCTTACAATGAACACACTAGTTGGTGATGAAATTCAATGTCGCAAGATCAAAATAAGAACGGGATGAGATAGAGTGGGTTGATCAGTTATGTTTGTGACTTGATTAACAAAATTACACCCTGGTGAAAGCTCCCTCATGTTAAAACCATGGTTTACCCTCCATGGAGCCCGAGTGAGTTTGCCGACGTCTGTTTGAGGTACAACAAAGAATTTCCCCTTTGTTTCCCCCTCATGTATGATCCCTAAATATTATGGCCGCTAAGGTCACCACTTACAACAAAACAATTATGGGGAAACAATCAAAATTCATATATACACACAAGGGCAGGGTGATTTAAGACCCGAAATCCCCTTGAGAGGTGCCTCCCACAGAGGTGTGATCCTCTCAAGTGATCCCCAATTGTATTTTGACACCGTTTTTCATACGTGCAGACCATGCCACCAAGACCAACAAAGCAGGGTTAATTACTCTGCTGGCCCCAATGTGACCTCATGATTGACCCTTGTGTGAGAAGGGATTCCCAGGACAATGATGAAACAAATGGATTTCTCTCCGTAAGTCAAGATTCTAAGTGTTTTTTGTAGATTTAGATAGTTATTCTCAACACCTATTCCAAATCCCTACAACTAATGCAATGTAGGTTTGCTACCAATGAAAAGTAATTTTTTCTAAAAAGATTTTAATTAGCGCGTTAATTTTATGGCTGTTGTTTACTCACAAGGAAAATGGCATGGGCTAGATGATGTTTTGATTGACTCTAAACCATGAAAAGAAATGAAAATTCAATGTTTCACTTCGATGAAATCTATATTATGAGAAGGAGAAAACCTTTTATATTCTCGGATGCACAATGTCCCAAATTTTTATTAATACCAAGAAATTTNATTTCTCATTGGATATAGTTTAATGGTTTAAGTATAAGTTGAAAAAGGTTTTAAATTTTACTTGATAATAATTCACCCCCCTCTCAGTATCAACACAAACTAGGGTTTGCAAGGGTAAACAAACAACACATGCTAAAAAATATAGGAAGCAAACAAACAAACACAAACCTTCTTACAATGAACACACTAGTTGGTGATAAAATTCAATGTCGCAAGATCAAAATAAGAACGGGATGAGATAGAGTGGGTTGATCAGTTATGTTGGTGACTTGCTTAACAAAATTACACCCTGGTGAAAGCTCCCTCATGTTAAAACCATGGGTTACCCTCCATAGAGCCCGAGTGAGTTTGACCAACGTCTGTTTGAGGTACAACAAATAATTTCCCCTTTGTTTCCCCCTCATGTATGATCCCTAAATATTATGGCCGCTAAGGTCACCACTTACAACAAAACAATTATGGGGAAACAATCAAAATTCATATATACACATAAGGGCAGGGTGATTTAAGACCCGAAATCCCCTTGAGAGGTGCCTCCCACAGAGGTGTGATCCTCTCAAGTGATCCCCAATTGTATTTTGACACCATTTTTCATACATGCAGACCATGCCCCAAGACCAACAAAGCAGGGTTAATTACTCTGCTGGCCCCAATGTGACCTCATGATTGACCCTTGTGTGAGAAGGGATTCCCAGGACAATGATGAAACAAATGGATTTCTCTCCGTAAGTCAAGATTCTAAGTGTTTTTTGTAGATTTAGATAGTTATTCTCAACACCTATTCCAAATCCCTACAACTAATGCAATGTAGGTTTGCTACCAATGAAAAGTAATTTTTTCTAAAAAGATTTTAATTAGCGCGTTAATTTTATGGCTGTTGTTTACTCACAAGGAAAATGGCATGGGCTAGATGATGTTTTGATTGACTCTAAACCATGAAAAGAAATGAAAATTCAATGTTTCACTTCGATGAAATCTATATTATGAGAAGGAGAAAACCTTTTATATTCTCGGATGCACAATGTCCCAAATTTTTATTAATACCAAGAAATTTTCTACTCAAAACAACTACAAATTCCCTCAAACTAATGCAGTTTAAGAATCATACTTTTGTTTCCAATAATAAATCTAGATGGAAAAGAAACAATTTTCTTGAAAAACAAAAGTAATCCAACAATATGTACTTTTTTTTGTTTTGGAAAATAAAGCATTCAATAAAAAGAAAAACTCTCTTTTCACCANCCAAGACCAACAAAGCAGGGTTAATTACTCTGCTGGCCCCAATGTGACCTCATGATTGACCCTTGTGTGAGAAGGGATTCCCAGGACAATGATGAAACAAATGGATTTCTCTCCGTAAGTCAAGATTCTAAGTGTTTTTTGTAGATTTAGATAGTTATTCTCAACACCTATTCCAAATCCCTACAACTAATGCAATGTAGGTTTGCTACCAATGAAAAGTAATTTTTTCTAAAAAGATTTTAATTAGCGCGTTAATTTTATGGCTGTTGTTTACTCACAAGGAAAATGGCATGGGCTAGATGATGTTTTGATTGACTCTAAACCATGAAAAGAAATGAAAATTCAATGTTTCACTTCGATGAAATCTATATTATGAGAAGGAGAAAACCTTTTATATTCTCGGATGCACAATGTCCCAAATTTTTATTAATACCAAGAAATTTGCTACTCAAAACAACTACAAATTCCCTCAAACTAATGCAGTTTAAGAATCATACTTTTGTTTCCAATAATAGATCTAGATGGAAAAGAAACAATTTTCTTGAAAAACAAAAGTAATCCAACAATATGTACTTTTTTTTGTTTTGGAAAATAAAGCATTCAATAAAAAGAAAAACTCTCTTTTCACCATATAATAAAAAATAAAACACTTTGGTAACAACAATCAAAATCTAGATTGAAAGACACTCGAAGAAAAATATAAGAGATTATACCTCTTTCAAAAGTAAGAAAAAAATTGCCAAAACAAAGCTAGCAATCATGACAAAATTTCAATAATGAAAGAATGGTGAAAATCAAACTTTAAAATTGTCAAGAACTCTGTTAAGAAAACCTTAAATTCATAGCAAGAGCCATATATTAAATCTAGGAAGGAAAGAGTAAAAAACATGTTCTTTCAAGCAGTGTCATAGTCTACAATGCAACACAGTGTGACAACCAAGAGTGTCATAGGCTACAGACCTATACAGTGCGACAATGTCGCTCTATATCTCAAATGAAGAGTGCGATAGTCAAATAAAAAACTTGAAAAAATAAAAAGTATGGAAAATTTCGACGCAATAGAAATCTTTTCCGATTGGAATTCTCTTGAACATATTGATGACATGAAAACTGTCTTGGCATCACTAACTCAAAAGGAGGATCACAAACCAAAGTATAAATTTGGAGAAGAGTATGATCAACAAGATACAAGTGGATTTACCAATATGACATGAGGAGTGAAAGAGTTTCATGTTCAAGAGTGACTAGCTACAAAAACTTATTACATATTTTATACAGGTTACCTTCCTAATCCCCCCCACCACCATTTCTGGTGAGTACCTCTTTATTTTTACACAAGATTGAGGAGGATAACATATGCTTGTACTATAATCTCATCCTTCGGATGATTCCTTCGAAATACTTTTAACGAAACCTAGGAAGGAGTGGTTCGGTCCCATATGGGTCTTTCAATGTACATTTTATGAGTCAGGAGAAAGTAAACTCGATGGTTTTTCATATTTAGGGAGTTTGAAAGACACTTAAAGGAAACTCCAATATTGATTTTTTCGTAAATTTAGTCCCCCAAGTCCGAAAAAGTATAAAATAATACCGAGGAGAACTCTTCTATCCATGAACGACTAGAGTATTCCTTTTTCATAGTTAGTCTGATGAGACCGAAAAAGGGTTAAACTATCACTCGACAAACACCCTTTAAAATCCTTTAACGAGCGCGAAAGGAGACAAAATTGCTCGAAAATCTTTTCATATTTAGAGAGTTCAAAAATATTTTAAAGGAAACTCCAAAGAGTTCCTTTTTTGTATATCTTTTACGAGTCCGAAAAAGTGATAAAAGTATACTCGGTAACCTATTCTCATGTATTAATGAGCATGAAAATGAACAAAGACTAAGCTTGGTAACCTATTCTCATGTATTTACGAGAACGAGAAAGAACAAATATGGAGCTCGGGATTGGTTTCATTTTTACACAAGCTTGAAAAAAAATAAAACTATGCGTGGGTAGGTTTCATTTTTTCCCGAGCTTGAAACTAGAAACTAATTGTTCTCGAAACTTCCCAATGTGAAGTCCAAAATATTTCGAGTGATACCCATGAGTGGTTGGTAGTTTTCCCTGAGCTTACGAATCTAGAAACTTAACTTCAAATTGAGGTCTAGAGGCTGGAGACATGCCCCCCAATCTTCGTTTCATATGGAAATCTTATGTGGTCACCAATTTTTGTACCCAATTAGACTCCTGGATACTAATAGGTAAATTTTCACTAGAGGAAGAAAGAGGATCAACTGACATAGGCAGAGTAAATGAAGGTTCAATAATGAGATCTAGTAAAATAATCGAATAAATTAGAGGGGGGGTGGAGGTATGTTGCATTTTCTAACGAGCTTGAGGAAGATAAAGAACTATTCTCATGACTAGCTGTTTCATTTTTTAATGAGCTTGAAATAGAAACATGAACTATGATCATGACTCTCTGTTTCATTGTTTTAATAATATTCCCACATAGAAATAAAACTATGCTCGAAACCTCTGGGTTCGATTTCCAGATCTTTGTTTCATTTTTTAATGAGCTTTCCACAGATAAAGAAAAACTATGCTCATGACCTCATCATGATCATGGATTCCAAGAGGACAATGCTCTGGAAGGAATACATGTCAAGGGACATACCTCGATCATGCCTTCTAGGAGATATTCATTGGAGGGAAGAACAACACTCCAGAAGGAATACATGTCGAGGGACACAATAGGGGTAGGGAGATCAGGTTCTAATATCCCCATCAAAGCGATCACCATTTAAACTATCATATCTAATTCAAAAGAAGTTGAGAATATTGTGAGAGGTTCGTTTTCATTGACAGTGGAAGGCATGGGACAAGTTGCCACATAATTCACTTTTGGCTAGGGGATACCACTATATTAAGAACATTCAGGGAACTCAGATGGTTGGCGGTCATATGAGGGATATCGAATGAAAGATGGTCAATAATCATGATTTTTCCATTATAAGGAAACGACATCACTCAAAAGAATGTGGAGATGATAACTTTCATAGCGTAAACATAGTCTCATCCGAGGAGTAAATTAAAATCCAAGGGTCCTTGGACTATCATCACATCAATATGGAAAATTTTCCCTCTTGAGATAACAAGTAACTAAAGAAGGATCCCTAAATATTCTCTAGCTCTTCTATCAAAAGCTAACATATGTTTTTTAAAGGGCACAAGCTGAGAGGAACCCATATCTTTCCAAGCATTTTAGGATAAAATATTAACAGAAGCACCTTCGTCTACTATAGTTTGACATATTCTTATATTGCAAACCTACACAATGATTTCGAAAGGCAGATATGAAGTAAGGAGAGGTCCTTTCATTCTATTCCAATCAAAGGAAATGGCCTCAGTACTTGGAGGGGGTTTTGTGGGGATGGGTGAAATCCCCCCTAGTCCAAAAGAATATGAAGAGATGAGAAAAACCTAAGAAATATCAACTTCACTTTTCAAAGGAAGAGTGGGATTAGCCAATGATGAAAATGAGTCGAACACTTTAACTTCACTCTTCAAGGTAAGAGTGGGATCTACTGATGATGGTGTCAGATCGACCACTTGATTAACTTCACTCCCCAAAGGGAGAGTGGGATCGACCAATGATAATTTTAGATTGATCACTTGATCAACTGGTCATGAGTTGGGAGAGATTCTACGGTAAGAAGTTGGAAGTTTTTACTGGACATCAACAATCTCTTCCAACAATTTCGAGGCTTTATCCATATGAGGGAAAAGGTGATTTTGATGACTTACTTCACATAACCTATAATGAAATTTGACTCTAATTTTCTTTTTCCCAACCTTATGATCACTAGTAGATGGGTTCTCACCAACATGACTTAAGGAAAATGATGACACAGGTTGTTGAGAATCCATAGACCACACTTCTAATACCTTGGATAAACCAGGTCAATCTCTAAGAAGGTGTTCAACCTTACAAATCTTGCAAGGGAATTTGGGATTGCGAGGTGGTTTGGTAGGCTTGTCGACATCATCAAAATTCTTAGCATGATGAAAAATAGCTAGTTGTTTGTTTCCAACATGACCTGTAGTGGTTGGAATCTTGACCCCTTGGTTATTTTTCTTCTTCTTCTTATTCACCAGGTTACTAGCTTTAGATATTTCACTAGGCGAAGAAGAAGAAAGGGAAGAAGACCCGATGGGTGAAGTAGGTGAAGGGTCAACATGAAGTTGATGTTCTTGGGGTGGATTGCTTTCATTTGAAGCACCTGGTGCATTCGGGATCACCAGAGTGGAAAACAACCACACTGGTAACCCAATAGTGAATCCTGGAAGACTCAAAGAGGAAATAAAAGGAGGACTAACGTTTCCATAAGAAGGAAAAACAAAAGGTTTCCCAGGAAAAGGGGTGCCTTGGTTGGTTGTTTTGAGAACTAATGACCTATATACAGACTCAACCTAGGGTCTGTAAGGGAAAACAAACAACACACGTTAAAAAATATAGGAAGCCAACAAAAAAAAAACCTTCTTACAATGAACACACTGGTTCGTGATGAAATGCAATTTCGTGAGATCAAAAGAAGAAGGGGCTGAGATAGAGTAGGTCAATCAATTACATTAGTGAGTTGCTTAACGAACTTACACCCTGGTTCAAGATCCCTCATGGTAAAATCATGGGTTACCCTCTAAGGAGCCTGAGTGAGTTTGACCAACATGTGTTCTAGGTACAACAAATACTTCCCTTTTGTATCACCTCGTGTATGAGCCCTAAATATTATGGCCGCTAAGGTCACCACTTACAACAAAATTTTTTTGGGGAAACAATCGACTGTTGGATATACATGCAAGGGAAGGGCCATTTAAGACCCAAAATCTCCTTGATATTTACCTCCCATAGAGGTGTGATCCTCTCAAGTGATCCCCAAGTGTCTTTTTACACTGTTTGTAATACGTGTAGACCACACCACCAAGACCAACAAAGCATGGTTAATTACTCTACTGGCCCCAATGTGACCTCGTGATTGACCCTTGTGTGAGAAGGGCTTCCCAGGATAGTGATGCAGCAAATGGATTTCTCTCCCTAACTCAAGATTCTAAGTTTGTTTTGTANCCAAGACCAACAAAGCAGGGTTAATTACTCTGCTGGCCCCAATGTGACCTCATGATTGACCCTTGTGTGAGAAGGGATTCCCAGGACAATGATGAAACAAATGGATTTCTCTCCGTAAGTCAAGATTCTAAGTGTTTTTTGTAGATTTAGATAGTTATTCTCAACACCTATTCCAAATCCCTACAACTAATGCAATGTAGGTTTGCTACCAATGAAAAGTAATTTTTTCTAAAAAGATTTTAATTAGCGCGTTAATTTTATGGCTGTTGTTTACTCACAAGGAAAATGGCATGGGCTAGATGATGTTTTGATTGACTCTAAACCATGAAAAGAAATGAAAATTCAATGTTTCACTTCGATGAAATCTATATTATGAGAAGGAGAAAACCTTTTATATTCTCGGATGCACAATGTCCCAAATTTTTATTAATACCAAGAAATTTTCTACTCAAAACAACTACAAATTCCCTCAAACTAATGCAGTTTAAGAATCATACTTTTGTTTCCAATAATAAATCTAGATGGAAAAGAAACAATTTTCTTGAAAAACAAAAGTAATCCAACAATATGTACTTTTTTTTGTTTTGGAAAATAAAGCATTCAATAAAAAGAAAAACTCTCTTTTCACCAGATAATAAAAAATAAAACACTTTGGTAACAACAATCAAAATCTAGATTGAAAGACACTCGAAGAAAAATATAAGAGATTATACCTCTTTCAAAAGTAAGAACAAAATTGCCAAAACAAAGCTAGCAATCATGAAAAAATTTCAATAATGAAAGAATGGTGAAAATCAAACTTTAAAATTGTCAAGAAGTCTGTTAAGAAAACCTTAAATTCATAGCAAGAGCCATATATTAAATCTAGGAAGGAAAGAGTAAAAAACATGTTCTTTCAAGCAGTGTCATAGGCTACAATGCAACACAGTGTGACAACCAAGAGCGTCATAGGCTACAGACCTATACAGTGCGACAATGTCGCTCTGTATCTCAAATGAAGAGTGCGTCAGTCAAATAAAAAACTTCAAAAAATAAAAATTATGGAAAATTTCGACGCAATAGAAATCTTTTCCGATTGGAATTCTCTTGAACATATTGATGACACGAAAACTGTCTTGGCATCACTAACTCAAAAGGAGGATCACAAACCAAAGTATAAATTTGGAGAAGAGTATGATCAACAAGATACAAGTGGATTTACCAATATGACATGAGGAGTGAAAGAGTTTCATGTTCAAGAGTGACTAGCTACAAAAACTTATTACATATTTTATACAGGTTACCTTCCTAATCCCCCCCACCACCATTTCTGGTGAGTACCTCTTTATTTTTACACAAGATTGAGGAGGATAACATATGCTTGTACTATAATCTCATCCTTCGGATGATTCCTTCGAAATACTTTTAACGAAACCTAGGAAGGAGTGGTTCGGTCCCATATGGGTCTTTCAATGTACATTTTATGAGTCAGGAGAAAGTAAACTCGATGGTTTTTCATATTTAGGGAGTTTGAAAGACACTTAAAGGAAACTCCAATATTGATTTTTTCGTAAATTTAGTCCCCCAAGTCCGAAAAAGTATAAAATAATACCGAGGAGAACTCTTCTATCCATGAACGACTAGAGTATTCCTTTTTCATAGTTAGTCTGATGAGACCGAAAAAGGGTTAAACTATCACTCGACAAACACCCTTTAAAATCCTTTAACGAGCGCGAAAGGAGACAAAATTGCTCGAAAATCTTTTCATATTTAGAGAGTTCAAAAATATTTTAAAGGAAACTCCAAAGAGTTCCTTTTTTGTATATCTTTTACGAGTCCGAAAAAGTGATAAAAGTATACTCGGTAACCTATTCTCATGTATTAATGAGCATGAAAATGAACAAAGACTAAGCTTGGTAACCTATTCTCATGTATTTACGAGAACGAGAAAGAACAAATATGGAGCTCGGGATTGGTTTCATTTTTACACAAGCTTGAAAAAAAATAAAACTATGCGTGGGTAGGTTTCATTTTTTCCCGAGCTTGAAACTAGAAACTAATTGTTCTCGAAACTTCCCAATGTGAAGTCCAAAATATTTCGAGTGATACCCATGAGTGGTTGGTAGTTTTCCCTGAGCTTACGAATCTAGAAACTTAACTTCAAATTGAGGTCTAGAGGCTGGAGACATGCCCCCCAATCTTCGTTTCATATGGAAATCTTATGTGGTCACCAATTTTTGTACCCAATTAGACTCCTGGATACTAATAGGTAAATTTTCACTAGAGGAAGAAAGAGGATCAACTGACATAGGCAGAGTAAATGAAGGTTCAATAATGAGATCTAGTAAAATAATCGAATAAATTAGAGGGGGGGTGGAGGTATGTTGCATTTTCTAACGAGCTTGAGGAAGATAAAGAACTATTCTCATGACTAGCTGTTTCATTTTTTAATGAGCTTGAAATAGAAACATGAACTATGATCATGACTCTCTGTTTCATTGTTTTAATAATATTCCCACATAGAAATAAAACTATGCTCGAAACCTCTGGGTTCGATTTCCAGATCTTTGTTTCATTTTTTAATGAGCTTTCCACAGATAAAGAAAAACTATGCTCATGACCTCATCATGATCATGGATTCCAAGAGGACAATGCTCTGGAAGGAATACATGTCAAGGGACATACCTCGATCATGCCTTCTAGGAGATATTCATTGGAGGGAAGAACAACACTCCAGAAGGAATACATGTCGAGGGACACAATAGGGGTAGGGAGATCAGGTTCTAATATCCCCATCAAAGCGATCACCATTTAAACTATCATATCTAATTCAAAAGAAGTTGAGAATATTGTGAGAGGTTCGTTTTCATTGACAGTGGAAGGCATGGGACAAGTTGCCACATAATTCACTTTTGGCTAGGGGATACCACTATATTAAGAACATTCAGGGAACTCAGATGGTTGGCGGTCATATGAGGGATATCGAATGAAAGATGGTCAATAATCATGATTTTTCCATTATAAGGAAACGACATCACTCAAAAGAATGTGGAGATGATAACTTTCATAGCGTAAACATAGTCTCATCCGAGGAGTAAATTAAAATCCAAGGGTCCTTGGACTATCATCACATCAATATGGAAAATTTTCCCTCTTGAGATAACAAGTAACTAAAGAAGGATCCCTAAATATTCTCTAGCTCTTCTATCAAAAGCTAACATATGTTTTTTAAAGGGCACAAGCTGAGAGGAACCCATATCTTTCCAAGCATTTTAGGATAAAATATTAACAGAAGCACCTTCGTCTACTATAGTTTGACATATTCTTATATTGCAAACCTACACAATGATTTCGAAAGGCAGATATGAAGTAAGGAGAGGTCCTTTCATTCTATTCCAATCAAAGGAAATGGCCTCAGTACTTGGAGGGGGTTTTGTGGGGATGGGTGAAATCCCCCCTAGTCCAAAAGAATATGAAGAGATGAGAAAAACCTAAGAAATATCAACTTCACTTTTCAAAGGAAGAGTGGGATTAGCCAATGATGAAAATGAGTCGAACACTTTAACTTCACTCTTCAAGGTAAGAGTGGGATCTACTGATGATGGTGTCAGATCGACCACTTGATTAACTTCACTCCCCAAAGGGAGAGTGGGATCGACCAATGATAATTTTAGATTGATCACTTGATCAACTGGTCATGAGTTGGGAGAGATTCTACGGTAAGAAGTTGGAAGTTTTTACTGGACATCAACAATCTCTTCCAACAATTTCGAGGCTTTATCCATATGAGGGAAAAGGTGATTTTGATGACTTACTTCACATAACCTATAATGAAATTTGACTCTAATTTTCTTTTTCCCAACCTTATGATCACTAGTAGATGGGTTCTCACCAACATGACTTAAGGAAAATGATGACACAGGTTGTTGAGAATCCATAGACCACACTTCTAATACCTTGGATAAACCAGGTCAATCTCTAAGAAGGTGTTCAACCTTACAAATCTTGCAAGGGAATTTGGGATTGCGAGGTGGTTTGGTAGGCTTGTCGACATCATCAAAATTCTTAGCATGATGAAAAATAGCTAGTTGTTTGTTTCCAACATGACCTGTAGTGGTTGGAATCTTGACCCCTTGGTTATTTTTCTTCTTCTTCTTATTCACCAGGTTACTAGCTTTAGATATTTCACTAGGCGAAGAAGAAGAAAGGGAAGAAGACCCGATGGGTGAAGTAGGTGAAGGGTCAACATGAAGTTGATGTTCTTGGGGTGGATTGCTTTCATTTGAAGCACCTGGTGCATTCGGGATCACCAGAGTGGAAAACAACCACACTGGTAACCCAATAGTGAATCCTGGAAGACTCAAAGAGGAAATAAAAGGAGGACTAACGTTTCCATAAGAAGGAAAAACAAAAGGTTTCCCAGGAAAAGGGGTGCCTTGGTTGGTTGTTTTGAGAACTAATGACCTATATACAGACTCAACCTAGGGTCTGTAAGGGAAAACAAACAACACACGTTAAAAAATATAGGAAGCCAACAAAAAAAAAACCTTCTTACAATGAACACACTGGTTCGTGATGAAATGCAATTTCGTGAGATCAAAAGAAGAAGGGGCTGAGATAGAGTAGGTCAATCAATTACATTAGTGAGTTGCTTAACGAACTTACACCCTGGTTCAAGATCCCTCATGGTAAAATCATGGGTTACCCTCTAAGGAGCCTGAGTGAGTTTGACCAACATGTGTTCTAGGTACAACAAATACTTCCCTTTTGTATCACCTCGTGTATGAGCCCTAAATATTATGGCCGCTAAGGTCACCACTTACAACAAAATTTTTTTGGGGAAACAATCGACTGTTGGATATACATGCAAGGGAAGGGCCATTTAAGACCCAAAATCTCCTTGATATTTACCTCCCATAGAGGTGTGATCCTCTCAAGTGATCCCCAAGTGTCTTTTTACACTGTTTGTAATACGTGTAGACCACACCACCAAGACCAACAAAGCATGGTTAATTACTCTACTGGCCCCAATGTGACCTCGTGATTGACCCTTGTGTGAGAAGGGCTTCCCAGGATAGTGATGCAGCAAATGGATTTCTCTCCCTAACTCAAGATTCTAAGTTTGTTTTGTAGCTTTGGAGAGTTATTCTCAACACCTATTCCAAGGCCCTACAACTAATCTAATGTAGGTTTTCTACTAGTGAAAAGTAAAATTTTCTAAAAATATTTTAATTAGTGCGCTAATTTTATGGATGTTT
>JZKD02S0841016.1:0-14335 GCA_000966675.3 Picea glauca
AGTGTCTGCACCTACCGATTTATCCAATAACATAAGTCTTGAAGCAATTGAGGATCGTTGATCTCAAATCAACAAGAACCGTTGATCTTTGAAACAGTATCTCCCGAAGTTTGGGGTTAATACAGACCGTCCGATAAGGGAGACACATGTCAGCAGATTGACCAGTTCAAGAATTCAAAGTTCGGGAGAATTGGAAGTGTGCTAGTGTGGAAACTCTTGAAGCTCGAAGAGTTGAATTGGTGGGGCACAATGACATCACCTAGAGGTGATGTGGACCCTAGAATTTTGAAGTGAAGTGGCTCGCGTATGTCACCTGGGATGACGTGGAAACATGGAATGTGTGCCACATGTTAGTGAGTTTTAAACCTATGGAGGATTGAAATTTCAGTTAGAACATGACACGTGTCACCCTCCTGATTGGGCCATGTGTCCGCTTCTAGTATATTTCCATGTGGTGATCAATCGTGCATTCTGGAGACTAGGAACTTTGGGGAAAAAGATGTGACAGTTTGTGTTGGGTCGAGAACTCTCAAAGGCCAGAGTACATATAGACCGTTGATCTGTGAGAAGACACACATTGACATATCATTGACTTTGGGTGAAAGCAACCCGAGAGAAAGTGAAGGCAGAGAGTTTTAAACTCCCGAAGCCCGAAGACCCGAAGTGATTCATATCTGTTGATCTATGGGAAGACATGCGTCAATTGATCATGAACTCCGAGTGGAAGCATTCTAGGAGGAAGCAAGCGGGGGAATTTTAGACTTCTGAAGGTTGAAGTCCCAAAGTGGACTAGAACCGTTGATTTGAGGTGGATGCGTGGAGCCTGATCTAGAGCTTCAGGTATGAAGTACTTCGAGGGAAAGTGGGGGTAGAAAGTGCCAAAATCCCAAAGCATGGAGTCCCAAAGTGAATCTTGATCATTGATCATGAATGGGGATGAGGACCGTTGATCTAGTCCTGGCTGAAGGTTCCGAAGTTGTGAAGTGCCAGGAAGGATTTGGCCGCGGTTTTGAGTCGTGGTCACCCGGGGAAGTGGTTTGAAAGGAGTGCCTGTGCATAATTAAATTCTGTATCAGATAAGGGATAACATGGAAGTGTTATACGGTGCAGATTGATACATATATGTTCTTCATGAATTGAGAAGAAAAAGGACCTGTAACATGGTTTAGAAATTTTTTCTTATCGTATGCTTAATTCTAACAAAATGGTTGCTTGAACATTTGCATAATTAAGGGGTTTAAACACATCAACTCATAATGCATATTGAATAAATGGAAGAAGGTGAGGGAGCCTCCAACCATGATAAGGAGGATGAAGGCTAGAATACTAGAGTTGGTAATGAAGAGACAGATTCCAATGGACGCAATGGTAGAGGAGAGTAAGAAACATTAATAGAAACTGTAAGAAGCCTGAAAATAGAAATGCAAAGCTAAAACATAGACAATGAGAGACTAGTGAGAGAGAAAAGTCAGATAAATGACCGAGTGCTACAAATATTAAATTAGTTGTAGAGGCAAACAAAGAAGGGATCAAACTCAAAGCAAGGGGAAGAAGGCAGGTTTCGTGAAAGAAGAGAATATCATGGAGGAGCTGGTTATTCAAGAAGTTCCAACATAACTCATAGACACCACTCACCTCCTTACTCAGATTTTTTTTTTTATGCATTGAAAGATCCCATAAGTAGTCCATAGGTGTCTCCTGTTAGGGACCAAAGAAGGAGATAGGAAGTGGATAGTTTTCAAGGAGATACGAGGAAGCTTAAGACACCCTCCTTTGATGGTGAAAGAGAAAGGGAAGATGATTCCGAAGCATGGTTTCTTGGACTTAGGAGATATTTTCAGTTGCATAACTATTCATCAAACCTAGAAGCCATGATTGCCACCTACCATTTACATGGGAAATATGAAATGTGGTGGGATCAACTAAAGAAAGTTGAACATATTAATGAGAGTAGGATCACTTGGAAGCAGTTCAATAAGTACTTCCAGAAGGAGTACCTCTCAGAGCATTTCTATGACAAGAAAATGCAGGAGTTCTTTGAACTTAGGTGTTGGCATAGGGGTAGACCCAGGGTTCAACGCTAAAAAATCGCACCAACAAAACCCTAACTATCAACCCTTTCAGAAACACCTGCAAATAAGATGAAGTCTCACCCGAGGTAGAGGCAGGGGTGGTTGCAGGACTCAAGTGTCTACAACCTTAGCCGGGACACAGATCTGTGATTGTAATACTTAACAAAACACTTAGCACCGACAATTCATCAATATTTAACCACTATCTACTTCGTAGATAAAATAGAGAATTTCATAATTCATTCAGATCTGATGTATCTAAGAAATTATCATAGAGAGATAGATTAGATCTAGCAGATTCAAGCACTAAGCACATTCACATAAGTCACATCTAACATCCACATACATCATTAGGAAAAAGTATAAAAAAATATTATCTATCTATATCAAATCACTTAACAAGTAAAGACATAAACACATCAACACATCGCACAAAGCAGAGAAACACAACATATACATGGTTCACCCTCACCCTGGGGCTACGTCCACCAACTCTTCTTCTTTATTATCTTTGTCAAGCTTCTTACATGCACATAGCATCAAAATCCTACTCCGCAGAAGACAGGAGATCTGCGTGCACTCCGCTAGATCCTCCTTCTTCGAGCTAGGGAAAAGCACCAAGCCTTCTTACAATTACTTGCACGTAGCTCTATAAGTCTCACACAGTATGCACAAAGCACTTACAATCCTTCAATCAGATAGATCTAACACTTAGCCATTCGTAACTTCTCTCTTCTTACATTGCCTATACATCTATTTATAGTTTACAAAATAGACCTAAACATGGGTAAACCCATGGGATGACATCCCATACCTGTTACATAATCCCAAATCCAAAAAAGGACCCAAAAAGGGGCCGAGATCCCGTGATATCTACTTTGTATTGCGCTCCTCCTTCGATAAGCTGTCAAAGTCCCAAAATAGGTCAAAATTGACCAAGGATATCCCAAAACTTGGTCAAGGACCAACATGCCCCCAAAAATCACCTGTGACTCCTCCCGAGTGACTATGATATGGGTAGTTCTACTTTGAAGGCCTCGAGCTGATTCGACTTGCTGCTGTGCCATAAACTCTTGTGCAACTAACTCTTGGATAACTACCTCATTCACAGGTCCTTCCAGGCATTGTTCACCTGCAGTGATAACCTGCTCCAGTTCTGCTCTTCGGCCTTCGACCTCTGTGAAAAATTGGTAAGCCTTATCTTGTACAGGTTGGAACCTCTGAGTTACTTCCATAACTCCGCTCTAGATAGTGTGGATCTGCTACTAGGCAGTGCATTTCTCTTGGGAGCGCTTCATTGTTTCCATAGATGATAGGGGCTTCAACTGCGCTTATATCATTTTGGCTTGATACTTTGCCTCTTGGAGCTGCAAATCTAGTTCCTTCAGTTCTGGATTTTTAGTGAGTTGCTCGTAGGTCTAGGCACTGTGATCAATAAGTTTCTTACATTCCATAGCAAGGGATTTTATTCTCTCAACTGCACTTCGAGCAATTGCTTCTCTTTGATCCCTTACATCCTGTGCGGTCTCAGGCACTGCGCAGAGCTCTAAGTTTTCTATGCACTGCTAGATGCTCTACTTGCTACGTGACTTGATCCTCTACCTTTGTTTCTATGACTTTCACAGAGTGAAGTGCTCTGCTAACCGCTTCTTTCTCTTTGAGTTTCTCCGTGAGCAACTGTTCTTTTCTTTCTATATCTGTGCCTTTTCTTCATCGAAATTTCCTTGGAGAGAAATATTTTCCTATTCTGTAGCTTGACACTGCTCTACAAGTGCTCCTTGCACTTGCTTCAAGGCCTGGGTGGCTTGTAATGTTTCTTCTTGTGCTCGTCGAAGGCAAGCTTTGACTATATCGGCTAGTCGATGGAGTTGGGCTGGCTCATCTCCCAACTCTATTTCTCCTGATGATAGGGGCGTAGTGGAGACTACGTGGCTGGACAGAAGGGCCTGATATACCCCTCAGAGTTCGATTTCAATTCTATCATACATTTCCTCCTACTTCACTCCTTGTTTCTCTGCTATTTCTAGTGAAGCATCGTTCAGGGCTACCATGATGAATTCAAAATCATCGGAGGTGAGGATAGTTTTCATCTTGGTCATGGTGGATTCAATTTCTTCTAGGAAGAAGGTTTCAGGGGGGAAACCTTCCTCTTCTTCAACGGGTCAACCTCATCTCTGGGTGGTGCTACTTTGCTGGGATTCTATTCAACTTCTACTTCATCATCACCCCCTCGGTCAAGTGACACTGAAGGAGTCTTTCCTAAGGTGCTTCTTAAGTTTTGGACCTCCACAGTCTTCTTTTGTCTGCTGGTTCCAGGTGGATTTTGTTCTTTATGAGTTACCTATGGGATATCAAGATCATATATCTCTGCGGGGTTGGCGGGGATAAGGAGGTTAGTGGACCATTCCTTAGTGATTTCTTCAAGGTCTTCTTCTGTAAGCTTATAATATGATTGGAGCTGCTCTTGATGTTCATATGATTGCGCTGTAATGCATATGAAGTGCCGATCTACGCTGAAATTCATCAGGGGTCAGAACCTTTGTAAGGTCTTCAAAGTCATGCAAGGCTTGGCTTCGATAGATCTCTTTAGCTGGAGGTAGTATGTATGAAACACAACATTCGACTGCCACTATTTGTTCATATCATTTGAATACGATAGGGTAGCGAACTTCGCGGCAAGCGGTTCAAACAGATCGAAGTCTGGGAAGTTCGCTCCTTCTGGTATCTCCCAGGCTACAAATGCAATAAGGATCAGGAGCCATCTGAAATGAAATTCATAACCCTGATCCTATGCTTCTCGAAAATCTAGTTCCAACTGGTTAACTAGGTACTTCACCTAGTTCATCTGTAGGCCTTCTGCGCACTTACCTACGAGGTCGACTCTTCCTTACTAACTTTCCAACTATCAGTTGACATGCTAAGTGCACTATGCCACTCTGTATGGAATCTACCTTGTAGCCTCTTTTTCCCTTCTCAACATCACCATATGTATCCTTGATCTTCTGTGTGAGTGCGTGATCTACGACTTTTCCTGGATAAAAGTCCCGCGGGTCAGGTCCTTGCATACTCAGTCCTGTGATCCTGTGGATCAACGTTGGTTCAACTGTAATGCAAAGGTCTATCCATAAGTAGATGCCATGGTAACATGATAGTAGAATATTGACATAGGTGTTGACTTCCTGGTGTCTTTCGAAGTGTGGGATCTTCATGACATTCAACAGGGTGGACTGCGCGAGGTTCATTTTCCATGACTGAGGGATGATCTTCAAGTTCTNATTGGAAGTGTGCTAGTGTGGAAACTCTTGAAGCTCGAAGAGTTGAATTGGTGGGGCACAATGACATCACCTAGAGGTGATGTGGACCCTAGAATTTTGAAGTGAAGTGGCTCGCAGATGTCACCTGGGATGACGTGGACACATGGAATGTTAGCCATGTGTTAGTGAGTTTTAAACCTATGGAGGATTGAAATTTCAGTTAGAACATGAGACGTGTCACCCTCCTGATTGGGCCATGTGTCCGCTTCTAGTATATTTCCATGTGGTGATCAATCGTGCATTCTGGAGACTAGGAACTTTGGGGAAAAAGATGCGACAGTTTGCGTTGGGTCGAGAACTCTCAAAGGCCAAAGTACATATAGACCGTTGATCTATGAGAAGACACACATTGACATATCATTGACTTTGGGTGAAAGCAACCCGAGAGAAAGTGAAGGCAGAGAGTTTTAAACTCCTGAAGCCCGAAGACCCGAAGTGATTCATATCCGTTGATCTATGGGAAGACATGCGTCAATTGATCATGAACTCCGAGTGGAAGCATTCTAGGAGGAAGCAAGCGAGGGAATTTTAGACTTCTGAAGGTTGAAGTCCCAAAGTGGACTAGAACTGTTGATTTGAGGTGGATGCGTGGAGCCTAATCTAGAGCTTCGGGTATGAAGTACTTTGAGGGAAAGTGGGGGTAGAAAGTGCCAAAATCCCAAAGCATGGAGTCCCAAAGTGAATCTCGATCATTGATCATGAATGGGGATGAGGACTGTTGATCTAGTCCTGGCTGAAGGTTCCGAAGTTGTGAAGTGCCAGGAAGTATTTGGCCGCGGTTTCGAGTCGTGGTCACCCAGGGAAGTGGTTTGAAAGGAGTGCCTGTGCATAATTAAATTCTGTATCAGATAAGGGATAACATGGAAGTGTTATACGGTGTAGATTGATACATATATGTTCTTCATGAATTGAGAAGAAAAAGGACCTGTAACATGGTTTAGAATTTTTTTCTTATCGTATGCTTAATTCTAACAAAATGGTCGCTTGAACATTTGCATAATTAAGCGGTTTAAACACATCAACTCATAATGCATATTGAATAAATGGAAGAAGGTGAGGGAGCCTCCAACCATGATAAGGAGGATGAAGGCTAGAATACTAGAGTTGGTAATGAAGAGACAGATTCCAATGGACGCAATGGTAGAGGAGAGTAAGAAACATTAATAGAAACTGTAAGAAG
The DNA here is from genome assembly GCA_000966675.3 of Picea glauca. Lineage (NCBI taxonomy): Eukaryota > Viridiplantae > Streptophyta > Pinopsida > Pinales > Pinaceae > Picea > Picea glauca. Next base: position 6,567 of record JZKD02S0841016.1, read on the forward strand.
CCTGAAAATAGAAATGCAAAGCTAAAACATAGACAATGAGAGACTAGTGAGAGAGAAAAGTCAGATAAATGACCGAGTGCTACAAATATTAAATTAGTTGTAGAGGCAAACAAAGAAGGGATCAAACTCAAAGCAAGGGGAAGAAGGCAGGTTTCGTGAAAGAAGAGAATATCATGGAGGAGCTGGTTATTCAAGAAGTTCCAACATAACTCATAGACACCACTCACCTCCTTACTCAGATTTTTTTTTTTATGCATTGAAAGATCCCATAAGTAGTCCATAGGTGTCTCCTGTTAGGGACCAAAGAAGGAGATAGGAAGTGGATAGTTTTCAAGGAGATACGAGGAAGCTTAAGACACCCTCCTTTGATGGTGAAAGAGAAAGGGAAGATGATTCCGAAGCATGGTTTCTTGGACTTAGGAGATATTTTCAGTTGCATAACTATTCATCAAACCTAGAAGCCATGATTGCCACCTACCATTTACATGGGAAATATGAAATGTGGTGGGATCAACTAAAGAAAGTTGAACATATTAATGAGAGTAGGATCACTTGGAAGCAGTTCAATAAGTACTTCCAGAAGGAGTACCTCTCAGAGCATTTCTATGACAAGAAAATGCAGGAGTTCTTTGAACTTAGGTGTTGGCATAGGGGTAGACCCAGGGTTCAACGCTAAAAAATCGCACCAACAAAACCCTAACTATCAACCCTTTCAGAAACACCTGCAAATAAGATGAAGTCTCACCCGAGGTAGAGGCAGGGGTGGTTGCAGGACTCAAGTGTCTACAACCTTAGCCGGGACACAGATCTGTGATTGTAATACTTAACAAAACACTTAGCACCGACAATTCATCAATATTTAACCACTATCTACTTCGTAGATAAAATAGAGAATTTCATAATTCATTCAGATCTGATGTATCTAAGAAATTATCATAGAGAGATAGATTAGATCTAGCAGATTCAAGCACTAAGCACATTCACATAAGTCACATCTAACATCCACATACATCATTAGGAAAAAGTATAAAAAAATATTATCTATCTATATCAAATCACTTAACAAGTAAAGACATAAACACATCAACACATCGCACAAAGCAGAGAAACACAACATATACATGGTTCACCCTCACCCTGGGGCTACGTCCACCAACTCTTCTTCTTTATTATCTTTGTCAAGCTTCTTACATGCACATAGCATCAAAATCCTACTCCGCAGAAGACAGGAGATCTGCGTGCACTCCGCTAGATCCTCCTTCTTCGAGCTAGGGAAAAGCACCAAGCCTTCTTACAATTACTTGCACGTAGCTCTATAAGTCTCACACAGTATGCACAAAGCACTTACAATCCTTCAATCAGATAGATCTAACACTTAGCCATTCGTAACTTCTCTCTTCTTACATTGCCTATACATCTATTTATAGTTTACAAAATAGACCTAAACATGGGTAAACCCATGGGATGACATCCCATACCTGTTACATAATCCCAAATCCAAAAAAGGACCCAAAAAGGGGCCGAGATCCCGTGATATCTACTTTGTATTGCGCTCCTCCTTCGATAAGCTGTCAAAGTCCCAAAATAGGTCAAAATTGACCAAGGATATCCCAAAACTTGGTCAAGGACCAACATGCCCCCAAAAATCACCTGTGACTCCTCCCGAGTGACTATGATATGGGTAGTTCTACTTTGAAGGCCTCGAGCTGATTCGACTTGCTGCTGTGCCATAAACTCTTGTGCAACTAACTCTTGGATAACTACCTCATTCACAGGTCCTTCCAGGCATTGTTCACCTGCAGTGATAACCTGCTCCAGTTCTGCTCTTCGGCCTTCGACCTCTGTGAAAAATTGGTAAGCCTTATCTTGTACAGGTTGGAACCTCTGAGTTACTTCCATAACTCCGCTCTAGATAGTGTGGATCTGCTACTAGGCAGTGCATTTCTCTTGGGAGCGCTTCATTGTTTCCATAGATGATAGGGGCTTCAACTGCGCTTATATCATTTTGGCTTGATACTTTGCCTCTTGGAGCTGCAAATCTAGTTCCTTCAGTTCTGGATTTTTAGTGAGTTGCTCGTAGGTCTAGGCACTGTGATCAATAAGTTTCTTACATTCCATAGCAAGGGATTTTATTCTCTCAACTGCACTTCGAGCAATTGCTTCTCTTTGATCCCTTACATCCTGTGCGGTCTCAGGCACTGCGCAGAGCTCTAAGTTTTCTATGCACTGCTAGATGCTCTACTTGCTACGTGACTTGATCCTCTACCTTTGTTTCTATGACTTTCACAGAGTGAAGTGCTCTGCTAACCGCTTCTTTCTCTTTGAGTTTCTCCGTGAGCAACTGTTCTTTTCTTTCTATATCTGTGCCTTTTCTTCATCGAAATTTCCTTGGAGAGAAATATTTTCCTATTCTGTAGCTTGACACTGCTCTACAAGTGCTCCTTGCACTTGCTTCAAGGCCTGGGTGGCTTGTAATGTTTCTTCTTGTGCTCGTCGAAGGCAAGCTTTGACTATATCGGCTAGTCGATGGAGTTGGGCTGGCTCATCTCCCAACTCTATTTCTCCTGATGATAGGGGCGTAGTGGAGACTACGTGGCTGGACAGAAGGGCCTGATATACCCCTCAGAGTTCGATTTCAATTCTATCATACATTTCCTCCTACTTCACTCCTTGTTTCTCTGCTATTTCTAGTGAAGCATCGTTCAGGGCTACCATGATGAATTCAAAATCATCGGAGGTGAGGATAGTTTTCATCTTGGTCATGGTGGATTCAATTTCTTCTAGGAAGAAGGTTTCAGGGGGGAAACCTTCCTCTTCTTCAACGGGTCAACCTCATCTCTGGGTGGTGCTACTTTGCTGGGATTCTATTCAACTTCTACTTCATCATCACCCCCTCGGTCAAGTGACACTGAAGGAGTCTTTCCTAAGGTGCTTCTTAAGTTTTGGACCTCCACAGTCTTCTTTTGTCTGCTGGTTCCAGGTGGATTTTGTTCTTTATGAGTTACCTATGGGATATCAAGATCATATATCTCTGCGGGGTTGGCGGGGATAAGGAGGTTAGTGGACCATTCCTTAGTGATTTCTTCAAGGTCTTCTTCTGTAAGCTTATAATATGATTGGAGCTGCTCTTGATGTTCATATGATTGCGCTGTAATGCATATGAAGTGCCGATCTACGCTGAAATTCATCAGGGGTCAGAACCTTTGTAAGGTCTTCAAAGTCATGCAAGGCTTGGCTTCGATAGATCTCTTTAGCTGGAGGTAGTATGTATGAAACACAACATTCGACTGCCACTATTTGTTCATATCATTTGAATACGATAGGGTAGCGAACTTCGCGGCAAGCGGTTCAAACAGATCGAAGTCTGGGAAGTTCGCTCCTTCTGGTATCTCCCAGGCTACAAATGCAATAAGGATCAGGAGCCATCTGAAATGAAATTCATAACCCTGATCCTATGCTTCTCGAAAATCTAGTTCCAACTGGTTAACTAGGTACTTCACCTAGTTCATCTGTAGGCCTTCTGCGCACTTACCTACGAGGTCGACTCTTCCTTACTAACTTTCCAACTATCAGTTGACATGCTAAGTGCACTATGCCACTCTGTATGGAATCTACCTTGTAGCCTCTTTTTCCCTTCTCAACATCACCATATGTATCCTTGATCTTCTGTGTGAGTGCGTGATCTACGACTTTTCCTGGATAAAAGTCCCGCGGGTCAGGTCCTTGCATACTCAGTCCTGTGATCCTGTGGATCAACGTTGGTTCAACTGTAATGCAAAGGTCTATCCATAAGTAGATGCCATGGTAACATGATAGTAGAATATTGACATAGGTGTTGACTTCCTGGTGTCTTTCGAAGTGTGGGATCTTCATGACATTCAACAGGGTGGACTGCGCGAGGTTCATTTTCCATGACTGAGGGATGATCTTCAAGTTCTTCCTTTTTTTTCTAGTTAGGTACTTGTATGGGGAGAGCATACCATAGATCTTGTGATATCCAAGGTTGAAGTCGCTGAACTTCAATGCTATGATCTTATCCTGCTCTGTCCAAACTGCGCGTATCCCCTTCGGGAGGTATGCAATGACCATGGTGTACTCGAATTCTCTTGGCACACTATCATGATTCACCATGCTAGCCAGAGGCAGGATGTAATCAGGCAATATGGTTGGAATCAAATTTGCATTGTCTAGGTCATCTTTGTGCTTGGTTATCTTCTCTACTGTTGGTCGGGATGGCCCCGATCTACGAGCAGTTGACGAAGAGGCTTGCAATCCTCTCGTCGATGACGCTTGTACACTTGTAGACATCGAAATGACTCTTTCAGTCATGAGGTTGACCATAAATTATTCGAAAAATCTCTCTACAGCGCTGAACTTGTCCAACATACATGTTCGGGATTGGAAATCTTTGGGTTCGAGGAGTAACTTAGACACTGCAATAGGATAGAGGGAAATAGCACAATGATCACTGTGTAAAATCAACAAGTCCATGGGATTAGATTCATGGTTAGCAAAATTATTCTTGGTGCATGGCATGACTGGATAAATAGATAACTTGGCAACATATCTCTTGAAATGGGTGAGAATCCTTCATTAACTCTATTCTGTCCATTACAACGCAGTCCAACGATCTGGTGGCGAACCATAAAAGCCTTTCTACCCATTCGGGGGGTCGACCAAATGGTTATATTGGTCCCAATGGCTATATTGCTTCGTCCCGACGAAGTGCCATGTGATGCTGTTCTGTTATCCCGACAAAGCTCCATTTTTGCAAATTTTCCTTCTACGAAGTTCCCTCTGGAACCTTCTGTAACTTGTCGATTTAAGCTCTCTTCTTACTTAGCTTTCTAGATTTCTTTCCAGTGAGCTTCATCTCGGTATGCCTTTTAACATTCTGATTCTTATCTTTTTTTGGCATAGTTACTTCACGCTGTTGATATTCTTTCCTAAGATTCGAGGGTGATACTTCTTCTTTATCTGGAACATGTACTTTAATCTTCTATGGGTCATCTAGTGTTCTTGCAACTTCGATATCCTGGTCTCTGGTGTTAAATAGCTTCGATATGTTCTTCTTTTCTTCGATTAAGCATGCAATCCTTCTAGTCATGAAATATTTTAACTCTTTCTTCTTCTTCTCTAAAACTTCTTCTTCTTCTTGCCTTCTGGCCTGATTTCTTTCAATCCAAGGTTTTCTTAGTAACATGGTAAATGTGGCGCTGTTCTCAATAAATTAATAATCTTAAAATCTTCCTCTGTCGAAGTTCCATTAGCATTCATAGATATCTGGGTGAGATTTCCACATAGGTTTATCAACTTTCCTCTAAATAGACCTATTCCTCCCAATGAAGGATTCATAACAAACTTCCCTAAAAGTTCCCAAGTTCTTTCTATCATGATATTCACCTATGTTTCCTCATCTAGAACACAGTCAATGTCAAAGTCTCCTATTCTTGCTTCAAGGCATTATTTTTCTTTGAATATCTCTGATAAGCTGACATGTCAGTGGTCATTCAAGGTTTCTTTTGTCTGTAGCAATACTTTCTCTGATTCTTTTTGGGGTTCTTCCATAATCGTAGTTTTTGGATCTACCTTAGGGTTTTCTTGTCTCATGTTCATTTATTCAAGCTTAGCAATCATTCTAGGGAAATCCAATACTTCATGGTCCATATATTTGCAACAAAGACAACTAGGTCTTCTCCCAGGGCACTCCTTAGCAAGGTGTCCCAGTTTTATACAACTGTAATAGAGGGTTAATCCTCTCTTTCTTTTAAATGATTCCCATCTCTTCCTATACTATGCGCTAGGATCATGGTAGCTAACTTGCAAACATTTATTTCTAGGATCCTGCATCCACTTGTTAGTCCAAACATTCTTTCTATGCATAGGTATAACATATCGTTCACTATTCTTATCAGATCTACGCATATCAAACATTCTTTCATCTATTAGTNTTACATTGCCTATACATCTATTTATAGTTTACAAAATAGACCTAAACATGGGTAAACCCATGGGCTGACATCCCATACCCGTTACATAATCCCAAATCCCAAAAAGGACCCAAAAAGGGGCCGAGATCCCGCGATCTCTACTTTGTATTGCGATCCTCCTTCGATAAGCTGTCAAAGTCCCAAAATAGGTCAAACTTGACCAAGGATATCCCAAAACTTGGTCAAGGACCAACATGCCCCCAAAACTCACCTGTGACTCCTCCCGAGTGACTATGATATGGGTAGTTCTACTTTGAAGGCCTCGAGCTGATTCGACTTGCTGCTGTGCCATAACCTCTTGTGCAACGAACTCTTGGATAACTACCTCGTTCACAGGTCCTTCCAGGCATTGTTCAGCTGCAGTGACAACCTGCTCTAGTTTTTCTCTTCGGCCTTCGACCTCTGTGAAAAATTGGTAAGCCTTATCTTGTACAGGTTGGAGCCTCTGAGTTACTTCCATAACTCCGCTCTAGATAGTGTGGATCTGCTACTAGATGGTGCATTTCTCTTGGGAGCGCTTCATTATTTCCATAGATGATAGGGGCTTCAACTGCACTTATATCATTTTGGCTTGATACTTTGCCTCTTGGAGCTGCAAATCTAGTTCCTTCAGTTCTGGATTTTCAGTGAGTTGCTCGTAGGTCTAGGCACTGCAATCAATAAGTTTCTTACATTCCATAGCAAGGGATTTTATTCTCTCAACTGCACTTCAAGCAATTTCTTCTCTTTGATCCCTTACATCCTGTGCGGTCTCAGGCACTGCGCAGAGCTCTAAGTTTTCTATGCGCTGCTAGATGCTCTACTTGCTATGTGACTTGATCCTCTGCCTTTGTTTCTATGACTTTCACAGAGCGAAGTGCTCTGCTAACCGCTTCTTTCTCTTCGAGTTTCTCCGTGAGCAACTGTTCTTTTCTTTCTATATCTGTGCCTTTTCTTCATCGAACTTTCCTTGGAGAGAAATATTTTCCTATTCTGTAGCTTGACACTGCTCTACAAGTACTCCTTGCACTTGCTTCAAGGCCTAGTGATCAAAATCTGGACCAGGGGGCAAAAATTTGCTCAATTTTCAAAGTGCTCGGATTGAGACGAAAATAGTGCCATTGCGTCCGTCTCGTTCTCCCGATTCCGGCGGTATATTTATTTTCGCGAATGAAGTCCGTATGGAGGAGATATCGCGATTTTATCACCGAGTCAAAAAGGTCAAAGTTGGGTGCTGACTGTACCTGTCCGTACAGTCCGTACGGCCACGTGGAGGGCCGTACCATATCGCTGATGTGGCAGCTTGATGACATGGCTCATTTCGGTTGGTTGATTTTTTTCCAATGAGGTTTTGACACGTGTTGTATTGGAACGAATGAAAAGAGGACACATGGCCCAATGATTGGGCGCCACGTGTCCCTCCTTTAATTGGTTTATATTTTCTTTGTAAAAATATTGGAGTTCCGCGGGTTTGAACCCGGGACCTCCCACAACGCAAAGACTTCACAACACTCCGTTAACCATTGGGCCGCCCGTTGATACTTGTTACAAAGCCCATTTTACATGTATTTATGTTTGTAAATATGTTATATGGGAAAAGGGGGCAGGTCGGGGCTAAGCCCCGACCCAAGGTTTCATACCACATATATGACCGGGGTTCCGACTATTGGCGCGAATGCACATATATATATATATATGTTACAACGTTTGTATTAACATATGGTGTGTACGTATGTACCAACCCGCGCGGGATTCAAAACATTACATATATTATGTTATATAAAATGCGTGCGGTTGTCC
>JZKD02S0841027.1:0-14335 GCA_000966675.3 Picea glauca
AAAGATATTCCTCTAGGGTTAGATTGATGGTTAATATCAACACACAACAATTGCTTTCATCAAGGAAGCATATGTTGTAAAGCACCACAGATGGACCAGAAGAGCCTTGCCCAAGTAAATCAAATATTCACAGGTGCTCACAAGATTTGGTCTCATTGGAGGTTCAATAAGTGGGAAATACCATGAATGGTTGAGGTTCCCCTCGTTGAAAGATATTGATAAGCCTTATTTGTTCACAAGATATTGGAATATAAGAGGCTATGGAGATGCGAAGTACACCAAATCAATGAGTATTTCCAAATGAAACTTGATCAATGACACACGATTCATCACATGAGTTGTGAAAGGTGGTTAGGCCTATGAAGAAAAATTTCATTAATGGCTGGGGATTTCACCACAAGACTTGATCAATGGCTTGCATCATGTTATGGAATTGTGGTCCATCATGCATCCCAAAAAGTAATACCACTATAATCAACTGAAGGTCACCTCGACCAATAAGATCTATGTCCAAAAACCATTCATGGGGTGCCCCCCACTAGTGTTAAAAATTGTGGTGTGGTCAAGAGAATATCCCCTCAAAGGAATCAAATAGGCCTTCCAACATGAAGATTATATCAATATTCCAAGGACCAGTTCCCCCTACTATTGAAAATATACCACATATATTGGTATGAAAGAAGGTGATGGATAATGTGTGAAGGTTTCCACTTATTATCCAACTGCAACATTAATGACCATATGCAGAATGGGTCTCACCATTAAGATCAAGGACAAGGTGCTCCTCTTCCCTCATTATACATGAATACCTCAACAAGAAGAGAACTCTAGTGAAAATATTAAAGTTTAAAATACCTCATGTTTCCAGTGTTCAAAAGGTTGACACCTCCACTACCATTGTGACTAGCAACCTTAGCCTCCAACTAGGTACTGGATTTTACTAGGTAAGTTACAGCTATAGCCATGATCAATATTTTTTATCTCTAAAATTCTATCCACCATGCCTAAAGCCACAAAAAATTCCTCTAAGGAGTCTTCCCCTTGATCTTCCAGTTTTCATTTAGATGTGAATGACATATTATCCTCCAAGCTCCCTTCCTTTATATATAATATCTATAAAGTATCTCCTCCTTCTCTCTAGTCTGCCACTCGTCACCACTTGATAGGGGATACCTACGCTCAAGTCACGCATAAGTAAGAAATAAAACCCTATTGGACCTCTAGCCTAGCTCAACACATTGTCCTTAATACATACCCATTGCTAGAGTTTGTTGAGCTATGCACTGAGAATGAAAACCCATCCACATCATCTATCACGTCCTTAGATGGTAAAAATGAGATCTTCACCATCACAACCAAGTCTGTATATATCATGATTGAAACCTCACTAGGTTAAATGTTGTCTTCCCTCAAATTAAGTAAACAAATACCTTGCCCTATTTGGTGACCACATGAAGAACATATAACTAATATTTTTGCATAGTTGGGGCCCCGATCTAGACCAATCCCTCCCATACACATCCAATAATTTCCCTAAGTGGGTCCAATAGTTGATAGCCTTGTTCACACTCATATTAGGAAGGGACAATCATTTCACAATGGATGAGCACATGTTGGTCATTCTAGATATCTTTCATGACTTCTCCATTCCTTCCTTTATATTTGTCAAACCCATCACCATAAATATGAGGAGCCAATTGGTAAATTTCAAGGTTGATAAAATTTTTCACTATCCCTCTTATCTAATCTACCTCTTCATATTTTACAAGAGTGCCTCCTTGGCTCACCTAGAACTACAAAAAATTCAAAGTTGGTAAATCCTCTAGGTGTATTGACTAGTTATCCTAGGTTAGAAAGGATGATAAGTATTATTCTCTAATCAACTAAGTCATGCAAAATTTGTAGTCATAATAGGGAGGGAACCAGAGAGGATGTCGTAGAATATTTTACCCTACTTGTAAGTGAGTAATGAGCATAGGATAGGGGACTAGTTTTGGGGGGGAATATTTATTGTTATAAAGATGTATGAAGTGGAATTGGCCCCTTATAGACTCCCCAATCTCCTCACCCTAAAGATTTTTTTGCTTGAGTATGTTAGATAGTTGGTTCAAATTAATGAAGCCTATTTCTTGAAATCCAAAAATAAAAGCTACATTAATTATCCCATCGTCACAGGGGGTTATGCATTTTCAGACAATAAGGATAGAAAGGCATCTACTAAAATCCTGGAAGAGATGAAATTCCCTTTAGATATACCATGGAATTATAATCCTCACTTCATAATAGTAGCAACAAAGAGAAACAAAAATCTAGGGTCAAATGATCATGAAAGCAAGCCATTAAAAGAGATGTTGGAAAACATGCATTCTTAGATGAAGGTGAATACAATTTTAGAGGTTAAATGCAAACCCTACAAATGCAATACCAATGTCCTTCCCTCCCCCTCAACCTAAAAAATTGAATGTGGCACCTTATTACACATTCTATAGCCCTGATGGAATAATGATGACAAAGGCATAAATGAATTTTACAACCTTCACCGAGGAGAGAAGGATGAAAGTGTTCAAAGATAATTTCAATAAACACAATATGGAGGCATGGTGGAGGATGAGGCAGTACCTTGAAGTTGAGAATATCCCTTATGATAAAATTCCTTAAGATGAATATTTTTTCAAGTTATATGATAAAATTCATGACAAGGATGATGATGAAAATGAAGGGGAGGACGACATTACAACATAATGGGTAGCTAATATAGTAGAACAAGAGTAGAGACTTCAAGAATCAATAACTCCATCACATGCCTAGGAGGGTACCCATACAAATTTATGTATCTAAAGGGTTCTACCATAATCCAAATTATGCGATTTACAAGGAAATAGGGTTAGAAAAATAATCCCGGGGTATATTTGAAATTACCAATGTTGAGAAAAGGTCTAAAATACTAGGATTAGGTGTTTATCCTACTACCCCAATGATCGATGAGGGATACCTCCAATCAATCTTCACACCAACATCATAAAAGATTTTTTTTTTGATAAGATGATAGAGGAGTCGAGAAAAAGGCTCACATACCTTGGTCTCATTGACTTGTTCCAACTAGAAGAAGGGGCCTAAGAAAGGAAGCTATACCCATCACTTCAATGTATTAGCAACCTATCTCTTTTGGGGATTGGGTAGGATGAAAAGAGGAAAGTAGATAAAGTAGCATGGATGAATACATAAGAGAAAGAGTAGAAAAAGAAGGGCACGTAAGAGAATACAAAGAAAACAATAGAATAATTAGAGTAGAAAACAAAGGTAGAAGAGGAAGAGCATAAAAAGAAGGATGTAGAAGATACTACCAAGAAATTAGTGAAGGAAGTAGAGGAAGCGACCCGAAAATTTGTAGAAGAAGAAACTACAAGACAATATGAAGAAGAAGTAGCAAATGAAATTGTTGAAGAGGAGGCAAGCAAAAATGAAGAAGAAAGAGTAGAGAAAGAAAAGAAAAGGTTTGAATAAGAGAAAGGGAAGGAGACTAATGATGGGGAGAACAAGAAAAAGAAAAGCGAAAAATGGGAAAAATGGCAAGGATGTTGAAACAAAGAGGTCTAGGATTGATGTATCAGAAGGAGTAATATAGGGAGGTGCCAAGAACATCCCTACAAATTCAAATATACCAGAAGTGGTCGGGGGATCCTCTCACACCATTCGAACTCTCACTTCCCCTCCAAATACTCTATTGTGCTTTCCCTAGTTGTACCAGGATGAATTCCTAGCACACTTGGTGCTATCTCTTCATAAACATCCAACGCCCTCATAGATTGATATTTTCCAACCCCTTGATTCATTTGAACCCTCCAAGATATTCAAGAAATAAAAGGAGAGAAAAAGAGCCAAAAAAGATGCTTTGGTTTCCCTCGAACCTTCTGATCCTATTTCCCAACTTAGGTTCATTCCCATTTATGATGATAGGACTAGCCAATTCACCATGACTACCCTAGATCCATTGGTTCAAAGGCCATATTTAGAGATAGGGCCATTGGACTAGAGGACTACCCAAGTCAAGTTCAATACCTTTGAATTACCACCCATTGATGACATCATGATGGAAAAGAGCACTAGTAATTTGGTGTACGATAAGTATTGGGAAATGAAATGTTAAGAGATCTTGGTTAAAGAAACATGCATGTAGAACCTAGTTAATAGAAGGAAAGAAAACTTGAAGAAACAAAGAAATTGGATAGAATTATTAGTTCATATCATTTAAAGAAGGGAAAATAGGAAGATCTCATTTTTCTATACAACATCTGATGTGATATAAATCCTTTGAGAAACCAACGTTCTTTCTAGGAAGACAATTTCTTTGGGATCCTTTCCTATTTCACGATCTATGCCTTTTGTTTTCACATCAATATTTTTTTGCAAATCAAGAACTATTGAAAATGATTTATATTACTTATGGTTCAATGAGAAAGTTGGAATAATATTTAAAAAAAATACATGACAAAAGGGTTGAAGTGGTGGCACTTAAGGAGGAAAAAGAGAATTGGAAAACTAGGTATGAAGAAGCCTTGAAGGAGGTCAAACTATAGGAAATGATGAAAGCAATCAATGACACACTTTGGGGTTATGTCTTCGATGATACCCACAAAATCATTGATCACCTTCACTTTTACCTAAAATTTGATGGTCTACATAGGCATGTTAAAACATATTAAATAGAAGGAGGTGGAATGCAAGGTTCTAGAGGCAAAGACAATGTACAAGGTCTTAAAAAAATTCCATTCCAAAACTTGAGATTATTGGGGGTCACATATATAAATTATATATCAATGGATGTTGTCCCCTACACTGCTAAGCTCAAAAGCTGGAGAATTACAAGTAGAATGGTTCCAATAGTAGAAACCTCCATTAGAGACTTCATTGGTGATATGGTGAGTATTATAGGCAATGAAATCCCACGCTCATGGGATAATGAACTAGCATTGCATAATCTGGAAGTCTACACTGATTTGTTGAAAACAACAAAGGCCAAGCTCTCAATTGTGATGGAAAAAGGAGATATTCCTTCACATCTAGAAGTTTTCAACCAATTTCACCCCTCTATTTCCACCTAGACTCATAAATCACCTCACTCTCTGCCTACCCCTCATAGATCATGAAATGAAGATAGAGCTAGAAAAATATTTCAGAATTAAAAAAGTGGGAAAGCAATCAATGATGAGGGATGGTGACAACTCAATATCATCTATGAGTATCCCATTGAAGCCCCATGAAAGTATGTATTTCAAGAGGTGCTCCCCCTTGCTTAAGTGATGCCAAGACAACATGTACCACCTTAATGGCCAACACCACCAAATTAATCACAGATGAAACCATCACCCCCAAAATAAAAAAGAAGTGGTTCTAAAAGAGGAAGGGGACAAACATAGCAAGTAACCATTTTTAGTTACGGTTCTCACATGCTTCCTATTTTTGCATCATTAAGGAAGAGTGGTACCCTGAATAATGGATTATGATTCTAAGAGAGCAATGATTAGTTAGAATCAACATCAACTTAGTCAAGTCTATAAGAAGGAGCCTCAAAATAAAGAAACGTGATCGAGAAATTCTGTACTGTTAGGCTAATAGAATTTTGAGAGTCCAGCCCTTTACTTGTATAATTTTTGTTGCTCCATGTTGGGAGGATTTGTCATATTGGGTCCATTTTATTCTATCCTCTCATTCTCTTGCTCTTTGTAAACATATGTGTAAGATCCAAAATTTGGGAAGGAAGTAACAGAGGCCCAAGATTGATATTTTATTGTCCCCAACTAGTGCCCTTGTTGTAATACAAACAACTATTGAATTTATTCTATAATCATGATTGAGGGACATTTCCAATGGTGAAACAATAAAATTCAAGCAAGTTATCCCAATGTTCTTCCATTTTTTTTTATCTAATTCTTATATTGAATGAATGAATGGATCTATACTTGCATGCATTCCCATTTTATTTTTGTATCATGGATATATTAAGCGAGAAAGTAGTGTTCAACCTCCTCTTATGATGCATGTTGATGTTTTTTTGCATTATGTATTTTGAATATGGAATCACGATTAAGGCACCCTTCTGTAATAGATTAATAAACTTTGTATCTAACAATTTGCAAGAACTCTTTCCCTTTCACCATAAATAACACAAGTAAATATTTAAAGTTGAAGAGACTATTTCAATGCACTATCTTGTTTCATCAAATCCCACTAGAGCGATTGGATTTCAAGGGTTTCATTATGTAAGGTGACCAAGGTTAGAAACTTGCGATAGTCGGGAGGAGACACCCAAAAAAATACAACCATGTTAACGGTTGGTGGGGTTGAGGCCAGGTGCGATCTCCATGTGATTTTGATGGCTTAGATGCCCCTTGGTCATGGTTTCTTAGACCACAACCTAGTCCAACAGGTAACGAACACACTAGCAAAAAAAATGAACTATCTCGTTTCTATAATAAATCTAGTTGGAGCTTCATAGACAATTTTTTTCTTGTGTGAGAAGAAAGAATAATAACTTTAGGACATTCAAGGGTAACCCCCTCTAGCCCAAGGAATAGCTTGAAGGCCTAGAGTGGCTAAGGAAGGTGCTCCTACATATTATGCCCTAGAATTGAGTCTCTATGAGAGAGGGAACAACCTAGGGGACAACACCTCATGTGGTTTTTTTCATAGAGAACCTTCTTTTTGATTCAATGAAATCCTTGAGGGAATTGAACTTAGGCAAAATATTGACTTGGTTCCTCTATGATTGTTTTCATAGAGATCAATATTTGAGATGGATTGAGGGAATTGAACTTAGGCAAAGTGGTGACCCTGTTTGTCATCCATGAAAAAACAATGGCTTCATGAAATGCTTAAGAATTATTAGTGTACATGCCAAACTCGAAAGTGACAATGAAAAGAGCATTTCTTATTAGGATAAATACTCTAATCTACCAAAATCACTCCTGTAAATGTCCATGTCCTCTTCATTATCTGGTAAAAAATTCAAATTCAGTTGAAATCTTCACGAAGAAGACATAATTGACAAAGATAAGTATAAATACATTGAGAATTATGAATTGCCAATGTTTTCCATTGCTTGGTCATTTTAATCTCACAATCTCATCCATTTGTAAATCAAAGTTAGTAGGCATTTGAATGGAGTTATATCTTCCTTGCAAAACCACTATGTCCACATGCTCCTTATTAGTTTTATCCTACCTTAATTTGTTTTTGGTTTTCTTGTAAATTTGAAAATATTTATAGTATGAAAGGCTCAAATCTTATTATACCCATTTTTTGAAAAGGATTATAAACTTTAGTTTCTTTTAAAAATAAAGTTCTTTTCCTAAATCTAGTTTGTTGTTTGTATTAACTATTTGAAAGATATCCCACCATATTGAATGGATTGTTCATATGCTTGCAAGAATTTCCTTTACTTTGAGAATCCATGTGTTCTTTATTTTCTTGAAGAAACAAGGGTAAAGTGCTATGCAACTAGTTCCTACCTTTACACCCCATGGAAGAGAAGTATCAACCGCCCCATTGTAGATAGACATGAGAAAAAAATAGAATGAACTGATGTTTAAATGCATCAACTTGAGAGAAGGAAAAATAGTCTTTCAAGTTCTTACTGGTTTGATCGGGTTATATCTATGAATATATAATATCAATGGGAATATATACATTAAATACATTATTTGGTGCCCAAAAATTGATTATTTCACAATAAAAATGTCTAAAAGATATCCATTTCATGTGATAACACTACAGATATGAAAATAAGTTTGACTTTGTATTGAAAAAATGATCTAAACATCAGCCAAAGAGGCCTACCATCTCCATGAAATATCAAATCCATATGAATGTCCTCTTGCATGGTTGCTGCAATGAGCGATTGAATGTTTTTTGTACAACATAATTTTATCTATGATATTAATGTGACTATCATAAGTGTTGGCCTTGGAGATACCAACAATGGATGATGACTAATCAAGACAAAAGCAACATCATTTCCATTGCATTATATAGTCGAGAAGTTTATGGGAATGACATTTCCTATTCAAGACTTGGTTTATAACTTAGGCCATATGGTGCAGGAAAGTTGTACACAGTTGATGATTAGAGATTTATTATGACTTAAATTTATAATGTCATCATATTTTTAAGATTTTATCTAATTTAAAATTGGATTAAAAAAATCTATCAAAATTCCAGATTTATCAAATATTTATTTTTATATCACCTAAATCCTACCAACAAAATAAATAAACTTTTAAAATAAAAGGACTCAGTATTGATGCTAAAACTGTCCAAAAAATTATTATTACCATTTTGACTAGCAACCTTAGCGTCCAACTAGGTACTAGATTTTATTGGGTAAGTTACATATATATCCCTGCTCAGTATTTTTACTCTCTAAAACACTATGCACCATGCCTAACGAGTCTTACTCTATGACATTCAAAGATTCCTATAATGAGTCTATATTCCAATTTTCATTTAGATGTGAATGACATATCATCCTCCAAGTTCCCCTCCTTTATAGACAATATCTCTAAAGTAGCTCCTCCTATTCTCTAGTGTGCCACCTATCACCAGTTGATAGGGGATACCTACGATCGAGCCATACATAAGTAATACAGAACACCCCATTGGACCTCTAGCCTAGATAAACATGTCCTTAAGGCATACCCATTCCTAGAGTTTGTTTATATATGCACTGAGAAAGACAACCCCTCCACCTCATCTGTCATGTCCTTAGATGGTAAAAACAAAATATCTGTCATCACGCCCAAATCTATATCTACCATTATAAACACCTCTCTAGTTTCGTTGTTGTCATCCCTCAAAGTACAAATAAACAAATACACTGCCCTATTGGGTGACCAAATGAAGAACCTACAACTTATATTGTTAGAAAGTTAGGGATTTTCTCTAAATCAATCCTTCCCATATAGAACCAAGAATTTCCCTAAGTGAGTCCAAGTGTCGATAACCTTGTTCACCTTCATCTTAGGAAGGGACAATATATGGAAGATGAAAGAGAAATATTAGAAAAATAAGGCTACAAAAGAGATTGCAAAGAAAACATTAGAATAGTCAAAGGAGAAAATAAAGGTAGAACATGAGGAGCATAAAAGGAAGGGTGCTTAAGAGAATACCAAGAAAGAAACAAAGGAATCTTCAAACTTGTAGAAGAAGAAACTACAAGAAAATTTCAAGAAGTAGCAAATAAAATTGTTGAAGAGGAGGCAAGAAAAAAAGAAGAAGAAAGAGTAGAATAAGAAAAGAAAATTCTTGAAGAAGAGTAGGGGAAGGAGACTATGGACAGGGAGAATAACAAGAGGAAAAGGGAAAATGGGAAGAATAGTGAGGATGTTGAAACAAAGAGGACTGGAATTGAGGTATCAGAAGGAGTAATATAGGGAGGTGTCAATAACATCCCTACATAGTCGAATATGATAGAAGTGGTCGGGGACTCCTTTCACACCATCCAACCCCTCCCTTCAAATACTCTAATGTGTTTTCCCTAGTTGTACCAAGAAGATTCCTAGCACACCCAATGATAGCTCTTCATGAAAATCCAATCCTTTGCCCTCATGGCTTGATATCATCTATCCCCTTGATTCATTTGACCCCTCTAAGATAGTCAAGGAAGAAAAAGAGGGAAGAAGAGCCAACAAGGATGCTCTAGATTCCACATAACCTTTTCATCCCATTGCCCAGACTAGGCTTATTCCAATTTATGATGATAGGACTAGCCAATGCACCATAACTACCCTAGAGCCATTGGTTCAAAGGACATATTTAGAGGTGGGGCCCTTGGATGGGAGGACTACCCAAGTCAGGTTCAAGGTCTTTGAATGATCACCCATTGACAATATCAATATGGAAATGAAAATTAGTAATATGGTGTATGATAAGTATTGAAAAATGAAATATCAAGAGAGCTTCGTCAAAAGCAACAAGCATGTAGAACCTAGTTGATAAAAGGAAGGTAGACTTGAAGAAGCAAGGATAGAAGTTCGAAGAAACTTAGAAAAAGTTACACAAGAAAATGTGTAAAGTGGCATCACTTAAGGAGGAGAATGAAACTCGAAAAACTAGATATGAAGAATTCCTGTAGGATGCCAAATTATAGGCAATGATGAAGGAAATCAAGGGCATGATTTGGGGTTATGTGTTTGACGATACCCCCAAAATAAGAGATTTCCTACAATTTTACCTAGAATTTGATGGGCTACATAGGTAGGTTAAAACATATTTAAGTGATAATTAGAAGGAATTGGAACATAGGGTTCCAAAGTAAAAGACAATGTATAAGGTCCTAAAATAAATTCTATCCCAAACTCTAATATTACTGGGGTTAAGGATAGAACTTTTGTATATGGATGCTAACTCCTGCAGTACTAAGATCAAATTATAGAGACTTACAAATATGAAGGTTACAATAGTAGAAACCCCCATCATAGACTTCATTAGTGATATGGAAAGTATGATAGGCAATGGCCTCCCATGCCCATGGGATAATAAGCTAACATTTCATTCTCCAGAAGTCTACAATGAGTCATTCAAAACAACAAAGGTTGGAATATCAATTGTGATGGACAAAGGAACTATTCCTTTTCCTCTAAAAGTTTTAAAGAAGGTGCACCCCTCTACTTCCACTTTGACACTCATAAATCACCTCACTCTCTCCCTCCCCCCCATATATCATGAAAAGAAGACATAGCTATATGAATATTTTGTAATTTAAAAATGGGAAAGTGATCGATGATGAGGGATGGTGAAAACTTAGTATCATCTATGAGTATCCTATTAAATCCGCACAAAAGTATGTATGGTAGGAGGTGGTCCCCCTTGCTCAAGTGATGCCAAGACCATAGGTCACATCTCAGTGGCTAGCACCACCAACTTTATCATAGATGAAACCAACATCATAAAACTCAAACCGAAGTGGTTGTTAAAAAGGAAGGGGACAAAATAAAAAAGTAACCATTTTTGGTTACTGTTCTCACATCCTCCTATTTTTCTATCATTAAGGAAGAGTGGTTCCCTTAATCATAGATTAGGATCCTAAGAGAGAAATGATTAGTTAGCATCAACATCAAGTTGGTCAAGTCTATAATAAGGAGCCTCAACATCAAGAAAAATGATTAGGACATTGTATATTGTTAGGCTGCTAGAATTTTGAGAGATTCAATCCCTTTCATGTTGGGAGGATCTATCACAAGGGATCCATTTTCTTCTCTCAACTCATTATATTGCTCTTTTTAAACATATGTGTAAGCCCCATATTTTGGGAAGGAAGCAATAGAGGCACAAGAATAAGATTTGTAATGCAAAGAATTGTTGAATTCATTTTGTAATCATGATTGAGGCATATTGCCATTGGTGAAATAATAAATTTCAAGCAAGTTGTGTTGGTGTTCTTCCATTTTCTATTGTATTCTTATGTTGAATGAATGAATGGATCTATGTCTGCGTGCATGACCATTTTATTTTTTTGCATCATGGATACGTTAAGTGAGAAGGTAGTGTTCAACCTTCTCTTATGATGCATGTTCATGTTCCTATGTACTATGTATTTTGAATATGGAATCATGATTAAGGTTCCCTTCCAAATTGGATTAATAAACTTTATATCTAATAATTTCTAGTAATTCTTTCCCTTTCACCATATACAACACAAGTAAATATTTAAATTTGGAGAGACTATTTCAATGCATTGCCTAGTTTCTGCAATAAATCCAATTGGAGCTTCATAGACAAAGTTGTTCTTGTGTGACAAGAAATAATAATAAAATTAGGACATTCAAGGGTACCCTCGCTAGCCCGAGGACTAGCTTGAAGGCCTAGAGTGATGTAGGAAGGCGCTCTTGAATATTATGCCTTAACATTCTCAATGAGTGAGGGAACAACCTAGGGGACAACACCTACTATGGTTTTTTACATAAAGATAGTTCTTTTTGATGCCATGAAATAGTTGAGGGAATTGAACTTAGTTAAACTAATGACCTAGTTCCTCTATGATTATTTGCATAAAGATCATTTTTTGAGATGCCTTGAGGGAATCGAACTTAGACAAACTGGTGACCCTATTTTCCATCCATGAAAAAGCATATGGCTTCACGAAATGGTTCAAAATTGTTAGTGTACATGTCAAAATCCAATGTGATAATGAAAATAACATTTCTTATTAGGCTAAATACTCTAATATACCAACATCACTCCCATAAATGTCCATGTCTTCTTCACGATCTAGTAAAAATTGCAAATGCAATTGAAATATTCACGGAGAAGACATAATTGACAAAGATAAGTAGAAATTCATTGAGAATTATGAATTTTCAATGCTTTTCTTTGCTTGGTCATTTTAATCTCACAATCAGATCCATTTGTAAAGCAGAGTTAGTAGGCCATTGAATGGAGTCCCTGCAAAACCACTTTGTCCACATTCTCCTTATTAGTTGTATATTTCCCTAATTTGTATTGGATTTTCTTGTAAATTGAAAATATTTATAATATGAGAGGCTCGAATCTTGTTATACCCCTTTTTAAAAAAGGATCAAAAACTTTAGTTTCTTTTAAAAGTAAAGTTCTTTTCCTAAATCTATTTTTTTGTTTGTATCAATTGTTTGAAAGATATCCCACCATATTGAATGGATTGTTCATATGCTTGCAATAATTTCCTTTACTTTGAGACTCTATGTGTTTTGTACTTTCTTGAAGAAACAAGGGTAAGGTGCTATGCAACTAGTCCGTACTTTTGTGCCCTATGGAAGAGAAGTCTTAGACACCCCATTGAAAATAGACAATAGGAGAAGATAACAAAAATTGTTGATTTAAATGCATCAGGGATATTGAAGCAAAAGTAGCATTTCAAGTTCTTGCTAGTTTGATCGGCTTGTAACTATGAATAAATACCATCAATGGGTGTATACACATTAAAGACATTATTTAGTGCCCAAAATATGCTTATTGCAAAACACAAATGTGTGAAAGATATCCATTTCATGTGATATCTCTACAAATATGAAAATAGGTTTGAATTTGTATTTAAGAAATGATATACATGTCACCCTGAGAGGCATACCACCTCAAAGAAAGATCAAATCCATATGAATGTCTTCTTTCATGGTTGTTGCAATGAGTTATTGAATGTTTTTTGTATAGAAAAACTCTAGCTGTGATATTCATGTTGACTATTATAAATTTTGGCCTTGGCAATACCAATGATGGATTATGGTTGATCAAGACAAAATCAACATCCTTGGCATTACATTAATAAGTGGAGAAGTTTCTGGGAATGACATTCCCTATCCAAGACTTGGTTAGAACTTAGGCTAGATGATACAAGAAAGTTGAAGTTGGTGGATGATTAGAGATTTAATAAGATTTAAATTTAAAATGGAATCACATTTTAAAGATTTTATCTAATTTTTAAATTGGATGAAAAAAATCAATCAAAATTCCAAATTGATCAAAACTTTATTTTTATATCACATAAATGTTCCCAACAAAACAAATAAATTTTGAAAGTAAAAGGACTCGATATTAATGCTGCATTTTTTCTTTACAAAATTTTGGGGATTTTAGTTATACATAGAGCAAAGTTTAAATATTCTAGGAGTCTCTTAGAATTACGCGCAAAACATAATTTTAAATATTTTGGGAGACTTATGCTTTTCATTTTTGTATTCAGGATATGAATAAACCAAGTAATTCCCATGTTTGAAAATATAGAGTACCTCGATGTTTTCTAGATGATTGATTAAGATTGACATTCTTGACATCCACATTAGACATAAGAGGCTCATCGTGAACTAGGCTCCTCGTGAACTACTGATGAATCTTTAGAATATAATTAATAATTTGCAAAGATGAGGACTAGTGCTTACCTTTGAAATTGTGCCAAGGGATGGATTTTTTAAACTTCTTGTTGTAAACAATTTGGTTGAAACATAAAGTTGGATCCTTTTTAAAAAAACTAAAGTTGTCCTAATAAAGGTATTAATATTTGGAAACTTATTGGTAGCTACCATATATGTCCTATTAAGGGTGTCATGTTATTTAGTTGTCTAAATTTTGAATCATTTATTTATCAATCCAGAGTAAGTAAACTTGTGAGGTGTAGGCATTGTGTGTGTAGAACTAGTTTTGTTGTCACTTAAGATTCTTGTAAAAAGGTAAATCTAGTGCAAGCTGAGCAAGGGATTTCAGAGCTAATCCACATTGAAGGTTATTCTCCAGACCAATGACTTAAACTGACTTCCAATTGGTAGAAACACAATTATAGATTTATACACTATGAGACACCTTAAATTGTGAT
>JZKD02S0841049.1:0-14335 GCA_000966675.3 Picea glauca
TCTATGCCTAATACCGTGTTGATGAGTTGAGTCCCTAGTGGGATGTGAATTGTGAGCCTTGGTTTGCTAGTATTCCTCTTATAACTCCAAAAATTGTGACTATGTTCCCATATAATAAATCTACAACTTTGTCTTCTTTGGCATCTGGAAGTGCCTTAACCTCCACCAATTTGGTAAGATAATTTGTACAAACAAGGATGCAATTCTTTTGATTTGATGGAGGATTTATTGGGCCAAAAAATTCCAAACCCCATTTGTTGAATGGTTCAAAGGAGACAAGGGTTTGTAGAGGCATTTCATCATCTTGTGTGAGTCTACCAATCCTTTGACGTTCATCACACTTGCTGACATATTTTTTGGCATTGTTGTGTAGAATTTTCCAATAATAACCAACATGTACAACTTTAAGAGCTACTCTTTTGGATATAAAGTTCCCTCCATGGGGTTCATCATGACATGCATGGAGAACATTATGGATTTCATATTCTCTAAGGCAACAAAAAATAACATATTCGGGTCCCATTATTAATATATACACCTAAATTAAATTGTATTGATCACTCTTCCTAATGATTATACAATATTCTTTATGAGAGAAATCATGCAGAAAATTTCTAGAGATAAGACAGTTTGAACTGTCAACAAACCATAGAGTTTTCAAAAATATCACAAACAAATGTTTGTCATGGAAGGTGTCATCCACCAGTTCTTCTTTTAGGTTGTTTTCCAAATGAGATAGGAAATCTAAAACAACATTATCCTTGCTAGAATTATCCAATATGGTTAGATCAAACTCGTGTAGTAAAAGTAACCACCTAACTACTCTACCACCAATGATAGTCTTGTCCATGAGATATCTAATTGCAACATGGTCAGTATGGACAAAAATGGCACAACTTGTTATATAATGCCTAAATTTATTAATGACATACAAACAACAAGAAATTCCTTCTCAATGATTGTATAATTTAATTATACTCCAACAATATTTTTGTTGATGAAGTAAATAACATACTTTTTTGTATCCTTATGCCTCCCTAGGAAAACACCTAAGGCTTTCTCTGAAGCATTTGTATGGATATGAAAAGTGAGTTTCCAGTTTGTTCCTTTCAATAAGGGGGATGATATTAGATTTTATTTTAAAATGTCAAAGGCCAGTTGACATTTGAGAATCCATAGGAACTCAACATCCTTTGTAAGGAGGACATATAATGGGGAAACAATCTTTCTAAACTTAAGAATGAATCTTCTATAATAACCAACATGTCCAAGGAAGTTTTGTACATCATGTTGTTTTGCAAGGGTCGGTAATTATTGATGACTGAAGTTTTAGCATTGTCTACTTTGCTGCATGTAGCTAAATCATGGTGTCCTAATATTATACCTTCATTAATTAGAATGAATAATTTCCATGGATGACTGATAGATTCATATTTATGCATCTCTACAACACTTTTTCTAGGTTGGTTAAGGCTTCCTCATAAGTGTCCCCATATGATGTAAATTCATCCATATATACCTGTACATTGTCATGGATTAAGTCTAAAATAAGCCGAGGAAAACTCTTTGAAAAGTGTTCAGGGGATTGCATAGTCTAAAAGGTAAGACTTTATAGGAAAAGGCACCCCATGGAAATGAGAAGGTATTTTTATCTTGGTCTTGTGGGGAAATTTGTATTTGGTTATATCCACTAAAACAATCTAGGAAAGAAAAATATTTTTCCTAGATAGAGTATCCAATAATTTATCAATGAATGGAAGAGGAAATTGGTATTTCTTGGTTTCCTTATTAAGTTCTAGATAATCTACACACACTCACCATTTCCCTTCTTTGTTAGGAACTATAAATAGTATAGAACCCATTGGTTTCTTGAGATGTGACAGATGAAATCAACATATAAGAGTTTATGTAGTTCTATTTTGACAATGTATTTGAGGGCTGGATTCATTCAATCTTGGGGTTGTGTAATAATATGTACATTATAATTTATATAGATATGATGTTTACAAATAGTTGAGTCAATATCCATCATATCTTTATATTACCATGCAAAGGTTGTGACATGCTCTTGTAGGATCTTCATTAGCTTTTTCTATTGAAGAGGGTTTAATTGGTTATTAATATTTAGAGTTTTACTAAGAAAACTTCTACTACCATGGCTAATGAATTGGAAAGTGATGTAGTGGGAACATTTTTCCAAGAATATAATCTTGATTGAGTTAGTTTCCATTAGGTTTATTTTATTTCTATTGTCAACACCATAATCTAGGTTCACTCCTTCAATTTGAAACTATGGTGGGTATAAGTGTTGCATGAAGTTAGAGATCCTAGTGTCTTCATATAGTTGTTTTAAAGTCAATGCTCTATCAATAGTAAGAACATAGTTGGTTGGTTCCTCATAGAGTGTGTCATTTTCTTCATATTCAATCCATATTGTTTGTTTGGGTTCTAGGAATGGTTTGGTTGGGGGATATAGTGTCAAGATTTTATTAGTTTTCCCATTATAAATAGTCATGTCATATACTATACATCCAATTTAAGAATAAACATTTTTGAGATAAGGCATTCAAAGAATTAAAGGATAATGTAGTATTTCAGATATAAAAAATAGTATGCAGAACATAAATATTTTAGCTAGAAATGACAGAGAACCAATGATATAATCAAAACAATACCAGAATAATGCCAGAATAACACTAGAAAGAGCTCTTTGATTACTAATAGAAATGTTCACTTGCCTCTTTGAGGGGGAACCCTCCATCATAGCAGAGATCTATTACAATAATATCCAAGACAAGATTTATCATACCCTCTACTTCTATTTATACTAAATCTATCTATCCAAAAGAACAATCTAGAGGAAGATCCTTCTAGAAGTGAAAGATTCTATTAGGTCTTCTTACATTTGACTCATTATTCCTTATTTCTAGGCCTTATTAATATTTTCCTTTATTACATGGAATTATATTATTCTACCTATGTGAGGAGTGGGAGGTTAAGTCCCTAAAATTCCCTCCCCCTTGAAGAACAACCTTGTCCTCAAGGATTCGGATGAGGGAATTGTTGTAGAATGGTGGTCGGATCCTAGGTGGCATCTTTTGGAGGTGTATATTTCCATTGGACTAACACTTCCTAGATGGTACGGTGATAGAGACGATGCTCTCACTTGTCCAAGACTACTTGTGGCTGCAACCATATGGAACCTTCTTCATCCAACTCAGGGAGACTAGTTTAAGTTTGACACTTAGTTCCAATCACCTTATTTAAGCAGGAAACATGAAAAATAGCATGGAGCTTCGACTAATTGGGTAGATATAACTGATAGGCCACCGATACCACACGCTTGAGCATTGTATAAGGCCATAAAATTTAGGCACAAATTTCTGATAGTGTTGATCTTTGTGTGAAGTTTTATTATAAGGTTGTAGTCGAAGAAATACCTGGTCCCCTTCAACAAAATGGAATTCAGAACGAACTTGATCTGCTTGTTTCTTCATGTGATTCTGAGCCATGACCAAATTGTCTTTGAGGGCACAAAGAATAGCCTCGTGGACTGTAAGATTTTTGTCAACCTCCTGAACCTTCAAGACCCCTGGCATATAGGAGAGAATCAATGGGGGATTTTGGCCATAGACGCCTTCAAAAGGAGTCATGTGAGTATTTGTATGGTAAGATGTGTTTTACCACCATTCAACTAGGGGTAACCATTGAGCCCACCAATTTTTCCGCTCATATGAAAAACACCTCAAATATGTTTCCAAACACTTTTTGACAACTTCAGTCTAGTAATCTGTCTATAGGTGATAAGTCATGTTGAGATGCAATTGGGTGCCCTGTAGCTTGAACAATTCTTGCCAAAAATTGCTAGTGAAAGTGGGGTCTCTATCAAAGACAATAGAATTAGGCATGCCATGAATCTTGAAGACATTATCCATGAAGATTTGAGCCACTGAGGGGGTTGTGAATGGGTGTTGAAGAGAGAAAAAATGAACATATTTGGAGAGACGATATATGCCCACCATGATGATTGACTTATTGCCCGATTTAGGTAATCCTATAATGAAATTCATAGAAATATCTCACCAAATAGTAGGGGGAATCAGAAGCGGTTGGAGTGTGCCCAGAGATTTGAAAGTTTCTACCTTGTTGCATTGACAGACCTCACATTCAACCACAAATGTGTGGATATCATGTTTCATACCCTCCCAAAAAAAAGAACGTTTCACCCATTCATAGGTTTTGGTAAACCTTGAATGCCCAGTTGTGGGTGAGGCATGAAGTTCAAAAAGAATTATGGATTTAAGTTGGGATTGCTTGCATAAATAAAAATGGCCTTTTTAGTGAATCTCTTCATTATTCTAAGAGTACCCTAGAGAAACCAAAAGAATTGTGTTGCAATTGGTGAAGCACGCTAGAAATTTTGGGGTCTTGCAACCATTCCTGAAAAACAACTTGGAGCCAATCTGGTACAATGAAGGAGAGGGAGAAAATGGACCCATCTTCTTCATATTTATGGGAAAGAGAATCAACCACTACATTTTCCTTTCCCTTCTTGTAAATTATCTCATAATCATATCCAAATATCTTGGTCACCCATTTTTTTGTGTCGGGGATGAAATTCGTTGTTCCAGGAAATACTTGAGAATCTAATGATCAGTTTTGATTTGGAATCATTGACCAAATAAATAAGGATGCCAGAGATCCATAACATGAAAAATAGATAACATTTCCTTTTCATAAATGGATTGGCCCAAATGTCGCTCTGAAATTGTTTTTCTAGTGAAGGCTAAGGGATTTCCATATTGCATGAGGAAGGCTCCAATTCCTTTCCCAGAAGCATCACATTCCAATATGAATTTCTTTGTGAAGTTTGGGAGGGCTAGGATAGGGTTCAAGCACATAGCATATTTTAAGTCTTAGAAGACATGACCCACAACTGAAGTCCAAGTGAAAGAATGATTTTTAAGGAGGGAAGTGAGAGGAGTTGCAATCTTTCCATAATTCCAAACAAACTTCCTATAATAGCCCGTTAAAACCAAAAAACCATGCAATCTCTTAAGAGTTTTAGGGAAAGGCAAATATTGCATAGATTCAATTTTCTTAGGATCCACTCAGACACCATCCTTGCTGTAACACACCCCACCACCCACAAACTGGGGTACGCTACCTTCAAGCCCACCCTTGGAATTCTTTCTCTTACCGATACCTTTTTAAATTAATAATGGCGCATAAAAGAAAATATCTAATGACATGCACAAACATAACCAACAAGCATGCATATTCTAAATATTTAATTAAATGATAAATAAATACACAATGGAATACATTCATATACGTATAAATAATACCATAACAGAGAGAAATTATCTTTATAAAAGAAGACACCAACTGAATGCAGACCAAGGACGTTCCACCCAGCCATAGACACTATTGCTCCAAATCTCAACATCAATGTCACCCCTGAGCTAGGGATATGAATCCATAAGGACAGTGCCAGAGTGTTACTTGGCTTTCGAAACCAGTCAGCACTCAATCTCTCATAGGATTTTCCAACACTCACAACAATCCAAGTACCCAACTCTCTTATACCCAGCTTGCTCCACCCAAGGGAATGAACCTCCACCCTTCTTTGCCATGCAGTCCCTCAAGCAGTCCTTATCCTTCCGAGGCTCCAATGCAATTGGTCTAGAATCTCCATGCTAGAACTCTCAGGACTCGTAGTTGTGAACAAATATGAACACTGCATGACTCAATTCATGGCTGGATTACACCAGCAACCTCTACAACCAATGATACCATGGTTTCTCTTCAATAGTTCATTTCCTTTCCCCAAGCCAAGACACAAATGAGGAAGATGAACGGGTGACATAAATGAATGGAATGATATATCCACCCAAGGTGAGAAACAATGAACAATGAGTGAATGAATTCATGAGGGAAATAATGGAATGAAATAATAAGTGAATGAGCGAATGAGCCAACCCCCCAATCAGACTAGGGATGGGTTTAAGTATTTTTGCGGGGAATCAAGAACCTCCTAGCCTCCCCCAAGAAGTTCACGTAACTGATCCAATCCCTTAGAAAAAATGGTAATTAAAATAGGAATAAACATTTATCCCCTCAATCCCCCTCTCTTATGGAATCATATCCCCCTATAACTCTAGTCCTTGTCTATCTAGCATCCAACGATGTATTTATTCTTAATAATGATCAAAACATTACATTTCTTGGGCACATTGGAATTTTAATAATTGTTTGGGCACTATGGCCTCTCAACGTTGTAACAATATATTATTTAAAATGGACGTTCAAAATTGGGGGTGTTACATCCCCTCCCCCTTATTTTGTTATTGTCCTCAGTGCATATACAAAATAGAGATCAAAATCTCAAAATTTATTCAAAATTTTATGGGTACTCTTCTTGCATGGAATCTCCATGCTCCCAAGTAGCATCTTCAGGACCATAGAAGGTCCACTAAACTTTTACCATCTCTATAACTAGATTCCGGATCGTTTTGACTTGTATGTCCAATACCCGCACTGGTTGAGCCTGAAAGTCTCCCTCTGTCTCTACCCGAATCAGATGCTAATCAATAAAATGGTTAGGATCATGTACATATTTCTTTAGTAAAAAGACATGAAATACATTATGCACATTCATGGAAGCAGACAATGCAAGCATGTATGCAACTGGCCCTATTGTGCCCAATATTTCAAATGGACCACAAAATCTGGCTTCCATCTTTGTACAACTACCCAATTTCAAGAAGTTTTTCTTGGCCTTCACTTTCAAAAGTACATGCTCCCCTACTTTAAATTCTCTATTTGTCATGTTCTTATCTGCATAAAAATTTTGTCTATCCTGAGTTGCCTTCAAATTTTGCTTGATCTTAACCATCTGGTCTTCCATATCCTTGAGAAAATCTGGCCCAAGTACCACTCTATCTTTTGGGTTGTCCCAACTCACTAGAGTATTGCATTTCATACCATACAAGGCTTCAAATGGGATCCTTCTCAAAGAAGATTGATACCCATTATTATATGCAAACTCAACCAAGTGTAAGTAGTCTTCCCACTTAGATGGCTTATCCATCACATACATTCTTAGAATATCTTCAATTACTCGGTTGACCCTCTCCGTTTTTACATCTGATTGGGGATGGTATGNTCTATGCCTAATACCGTGTTGATGAGTTGAGTCCCTAGTGGGATGTGAATTGTGAGCCTTGGTTTGCTAGTATTCCTCTTATAACTCCAAAAATTGTGACTATGTTCCCATATAATAAATCTACAACTTTGTCTTCTTTGGCATCTGGAAGTGCCTTAACCTCCACCAATTTGGTAAGATAATTTGTACAAACAAGGATGCAATTCTTTTGATTTGATGGAGGATTTATTGGGCCAAAAAATTCCAAACCCCATTTGTTGAATGGTTCAAAGGAGACAAGGGTTTGTAGAGGCATTTCATCATCTTGTGTGAGTCTACCAATCCTTTGACGTTCATCACACTTGCTGACATATTTTTTGGCATTGTTGTGTAGAATTTTCCAATAATAACCAACATGTACAACTTTAAGAGCTACTCTTTTGGATATAAAGTTCCCTCCATGGGGTTCATCATGACATGCATGGAGAACATTATGGATTTCATATTCTCTAAGGCAACAAAAAATAACATATTCGGGTCCCATTATTAATATATACACCTAAATTAAATTGTATTGATCACTCTTCCTAATGATTATACAATATTCTTTATGAGAGAAATCATGCAGAAAATTTCTAGAGATAAGACAGTTTGAACTGTCAACAAACCATAGAGTTTTCAAAAATATCACAAACAAATGTTTGTCATGGAAGGTGTCATCCACCAGTTCTTCTTTTAGGTTGTTTTCCAAATGAGATAGGAAATCTAAAACAACATTATCCTTGCTAGAATTATCCAATATGGTTAGATCAAACTCGTGTAGTAAAAGTAACCACCTAACTACTCTACCACCAATGATAGTCTTGTCCATGAGATATCTAATTGCAACATGGTCAGTATGGACAAAAATGGCACAACTTGTTATATAATGCCTAAATTTATTAATGACATACAAACAACAAGAAATTCCTTCTCAATGATTGTATAATTTAATTATACTCCAACAATATTTTTGTTGATGAAGTAAATAACATACTTTTTTGTATCCTTATGCCTCCCTAGGAAAACACCTAAGGCTTTCTCTGAAGCATTTGTATGGATATGAAAAGTGAGTTTCCAGTTTGTTCCTTTCAATAAGGGGGATGATATTAGATTTTATTTTAAAATGTCAAAGGCCAGTTGACATTTGAGAATCCATAGGAACTCAACATCCTTTGTAAGGAGGACATATAATGGGGAAACAATCTTTCTAAACTTAAGAATGAATCTTCTATAATAACCAACATGTCCAAGGAAGTTTTGTACATCATGTTGTTTTGCAAGGGTCGGTAATTATTGATGACTGAAGTTTTAGCATTGTCTACTTTGCTGCATGTAGCTAAATCATGGTGTCCTAATATTATACCTTCATTAATTAGAATGAATAATTTCCATGGATGACTGATAGATTCATATTTATGCATCTCTACAACACTTTTTCTAGGTTGGTTAAGGCTTCCTCATAAGTGTCCCCATATGATGTAAATTCATCCATATATACCTGTACATTGTCATGGATTAAGTCTAAAATAAGCCGAGGAAAACTCTTTGAAAAGTGTTCAGGGGATTGCATAGTCTAAAAGGTAAGACTTTATAGGAAAAGGCACCCCATGGAAATGAGAAGGTATTTTTATCTTGGTCTTGTGGGGAAATTTGTATTTGGTTATATCCACTAAAACAATCTAGGAAAGAAAAATATTTTTCCTAGATAGAGTATCCAATAATTTATCAATGAATGGAAGAGGAAATTGGTATTTCTTGGTTTCCTTATTAAGTTCTAGATAATCTACACACACTCACCATTTCCCTTCTTTGTTAGGAACTATAAATAGTATAGAACCCATTGGTTTCTTGAGATGTGACAGATGAAATCAACATATAAGAGTTTATGTAGTTCTATTTTGACAATGTATTTGAGGGCTGGATTCATTCAATCTTGGGGTTGTGTAATAATATGTACATTATAATTTATATAGATATGATGTTTACAAATAGTTGAGTCAATATCCATCATATCTTTATATTACCATGCAAAGGTTGTGACATGCTCTTGTAGGATCTTCATTAGCTTTTTCTATTGAAGAGGGTTTAATTGGTTATTAATATTTAGAGTTTTACTAAGAAAACTTCTACTACCATGGCTAATGAATTGGAAAGTGATGTAGTGGGAACATTTTTCCAAGAATATAATCTTGATTGAGTTAGTTTCCATTAGGTTTATTTTATTTCTATTGTCAACACCATAATCTAGGTTCACTCCTTCAATTTGAAACTATGGTGGGTATAAGTGTTGCATGAAGTTAGAGATCCTAGTGTCTTCATATAGTTGTTTTAAAGTCAATGCTCTATCAATAGTAAGAACATAGTTGGTTGGTTCCTCATAGAGTGTGTCATTTTCTTCATATTCAATCCATATTGTTTGTTTGGGTTCTAGGAATGGTTTGGTTGGGGGATATAGTGTCAAGATTTTATTAGTTTTCCCATTATAAATAGTCATGTCATATACTATACATCCAATTTAAGAATAAACATTTTTGAGATAAGGCATTCAAAGAATTAAAGGATAATGTAGTATTTCAGATATAAAAAATAGTATGCAGAACATAAATATTTTAGCTAGAAATGACAGAGAACCAATGATATAATCAAAACAATACCAGAATAATGCCAGAATAACACTAGAAAGAGCTCTTTGATTACTAATAGAAATGTTCACTTGCCTCTTTGAGGGGGAACCCTCCATCATAGCAGAGATCTATTACAATAATATCCAAGACAAGATTTATCATACCCTCTACTTCTATTTATACTAAATCTATCTATCCAAAAGAACAATCTAGAGGAAGATCCTTCTAGAAGTGAAAGATTCTATTAGGTCTTCTTACATTTGACTCATTATTCCTTATTTCTAGGCCTTATTAATATTTTCCTTTATTACATGGAATTATATTATTCTACCTATGTGAGGAGTGGGAGGTTAAGTCCCTAAAATTCCCTCCCCCTTGAAGAACAACCTTGTCCTCAAGGATTTAGATGAGGGAATTGTTGTAGAATGGTGGTCGGATCCTAGGTGGCATCTTTTGGAGGTGTATCTTTCCATTGGACTGACACTTCCTAGATGGTACGGTGATAGAGACGATGCTCTCACTTGTCCAATACTACTTGTGGCTGCAACCATATGGAACCTTCTTCATCCAACTCAGGGAGACTAGTTTGAGTTTGACACTTAGTTCCAATCACCTTATTTAAGCAAGAAACATGAAAAATAGCATGGAGCTTCGACTAACTGGGTAGATATAACTGATAGGCCACCGATACCACACGCTTGAGCATTGTATAAGGCCATAAAATTTAGGCACAATTTTCCGATAGTGTTGATCTTTGTGTGAAGTTTTATTATAAGGTTGTAGTCGAAGAAATACCTGGTCCCCTTCAACAAAATGGAATTCAGAATGAACTTGATCTGCTTGTTTCTTGATGTGATTCTGAGCCATGACCAAATTGTCTTTGAGGGCACAAAGAATAGCCTCGTGGACTGTAAGATTTTTGTCAACCTCCTGAACCTTCAAGACCCCTGACATATAGGAGAGAATCAATGGGGGATTTTGGCCATAGACGCCTTCAATAGGAGTCATGTGAGTATTTGTATGGTAATATGTGTTGTACCACCCTTCAACTAGGGGTAACCATTGAGCTCACCGATTTTTCCGCTCATATGAAAAACACCTCAAATATGTTTCCAAACACTTGTTGACAACTTCAGTCTAGTAATCTGTCTAGAGGTGATAGGTCATGTTGAGATGCAATTGGGTGCCCTGTAGCTTGAACAATTCTTGCCAAAAATTGCTGGTGAAAGTGGGGTCTCTATCAAAGACAATAGAATTAGGCATGCCATGAATCTTGAAGACATTATCCATGACGATTTGAGCCACTGAGGCGGTTGTGAATGGGTGTTGAAGAGAGAAAAAATGAACATATTTGGAGAGACGATATATGCCCACCATGATGATTGACTTATTGCCCGATTTAGGTAATCCTACAATGAAATTCATAGAAATATCTCACCAAATAGCAGGGGGAATCAGAAGCGGTTGGAGTGTGCCCAGAGCTTTGAAAGTTTCTACCTTGTTGCATTGACAGACCTCACATTCAACCACAAATGTGTGGATATCATGTTTCATACCCTCCCAAAAAAAAGAACGTTTCACCCATTCATAGGTTTTGGTAAACCTTGAATGCCCAGTTGTGGGTGAGGCATGAAGTTCAAAAAGAATTATGGATTTAAGTTGGGATTGCTTGCATAAATAAAAATGGCCTTTTTAGTGAATCTCTTCATTATTCTAAGAGTACCCTAGAGAAACCAAAAGAATTGTGTTGCAATTGGTGAAGCACGCTAGAAATTTTGGGGTCTTGCAACCATTCCTGAAAAACAACTTGGAGCCAATCTGGTACAATGAAGGAGAGGGAGAAAATGGACCCATCTTCTTCATATTTATGGGAAAGAGAATCAACCACTACATTTTCCTTTCCCTTCTTGTAAATTATCTCATAATCATATCCAAATATCTTGGTCACCCATTTTTTTGTGTCGGGGATGAAATTCGTTGTTCCAGGAAATACTTGAGAATCTAATGATCAGTTTTGATTTGGAATCATTGACCAAATAAATAAGGATGCCAGAGATCCATAACATGAAAAATAGATAACATTTCCTTTTCATAAATGGATTGGCCCAAATGTCGCTCTGAAATTGTTTTTCTAGTGAAGGCTAAGGGATTTCCATATTGCATGAGGAAGGCTCCAATTCCTTTCCCAGAAGCATCACATTCCAATATGAATTTCTTTGTGAAGTTTGGGAGGGCTAGGATAGGGTTCAAGCACATAGCATATTTTAAGTCTTAGAAGACATGACCCACAACTGAAGTCCAAGTGAAAGAATGATTTTTAAGGAGGGAAGTGAGAGGAGTTGCAATCTTTCCATAATTCCAAACAAACTTCCTATAATAGCCCGTTAAAACCAAAAAACCATGCAATCTCTTAAGAGTTTTAGGGAAAGGCAAATATTGCATAGATTCAATTTTCTTAGGATCCACTCAGACACCATCCTTGCTGTAACACACCCCACCACCCACAAACTGGGGTACGCTACCTTCAAGCCCACCCTTGGAATTCTTTCTCTTACCGATACCTTTTTAAATTAATAATGGCGCATAAAAGAAAATATCTAATGACATGCACAAACATAACCAACAAGCATGCATATTCTAAATATTTAATTAAATGATAAATAAATACACAATGGAATACATTCATATACGTATAAATAATACCATAACAGAGAGAAATTATCTTTATAAAAGAAGACACCAACTGAATGCAGACCAAGGACGTTCCACCCAGCCATAGACACTATTGCTCCAAATCTCAACATCAATGTCACCCCTGAGCTAGGGATATGAATCCATAAGGACAGTGCCAGAGTGTTACTTGGCTTTCGAAACCAGTCAGCACTCAATCTCTCATAGGATTTTCCAACACTCACAACAATCCAAGTACCCAACTCTCTTATACCCAGCTTGCTCCACCCAAGGGAATGAACCTCCACCCTTCTTTGCCATGCAGTCCCTCAAGCAGTCCTTATCCTTCCGAGGCTCCAATGCAATTGGTCTAGAATCTCCATGCTAGAACTCTCAGGACTCGTAGTTGTGAACAAATATGAACACTGCATGACTCAATTCATGGCTGGATTACACCAGCAACCTCTACAACCAATGATACCATGGTTTCTCTTCAATAGTTCATTTCCTTTCCCCAAGCCAAGACACAAATGAGGAAGATGAACGGGTGACATAAATGAATGGAATGATATATCCACCCAAGGTGAGAAACAATGAACAATGAGTGAATGAATTCATGAGGGAAATAATGGAATGAAATAATAAGTGAATGAGCGAATGAGCCAACCCCCCAATCAGACTAGGGATGGGTTTAAGTATTTTTGCGGGGAATCAAGAACCTCCTAGCCTCCCCCAAGAAGTTCACGTAACTGATCCAATCCCTTAGAAAAAATGGTAATTAAAATAGGAATAAACATTTATCCCCTCAATCCCCCTCTCTTATGGAATCATATCCCCCTATAACTCTAGTCCTTGTCTATCTAGCATCCAACGATGTATTTATTCTTAATAATGATCAAAACATTACATTTCTTGGGCACATTGGAATTTTAATAATTGTTTGGGCACTATGGCCTCTCAACGTTGTAACAATATATTATTTAAAATGGACGTTCAAAATTGGGGGTGTTACATCCCCTCCCCCTTATTTTGTTATTGTCCTCAGTGCATATACAAAATAGAGATCAAAATCTCAAAATTTATTCAAAATTTTATGGGTACTCTTCTTGCATGGAATCTCCATGCTCCCAAGTAGCATCTTCAGGACCATAGAAGGTCCACTAAACTTTTACCATCTCTATAACTAGATTCCGGATCGTTTTGACTTGTATGTCCAATACCCGCACTGGTTGAGCCTGAAAGTCTCCCTCTGTCTCTACCCGAATCAGATGCTAATCAATAAAATGGTTAGGATCATGTACATATTTCTTTAGTAAAAAGACATGAAATACATTATGCACATTCATGGAAGCAGACAATGCAAGCATGTATGCAACTGGCCCTATTGTGCCCAATATTTCAAATGGACCACAAAATCTGGCTTCCATCTTTGTACAACTACCCAATTTCAAGAAGTTTTTCTTGGCCTTCACTTTCAAAAGTACATGCTCCCCTACTTTAAATTCTCTATTTGTCATGTTCTTATCTGCATAAAAATTTTGTCTATCCTGAGTTGCCTTCAAATTTTGCTTGATCTTAACCATCTGGTCTTCCATATCCTTGAGAAAATCTGGCCCAAGTACCACTCTATCTTTTGGGTTGTCCCAACTCACTAGAGTATTGCATTTCATACCATACAAGGCTTCAAATGGGATCCTTCTCAAAGAAGATTGATACCCATTATTATATGCAAACTCAACCAAGTGTAAGTAGTCTTCCCACTTAGATGGCTTATCCATCACATACATTCTTAGAATATCTTCAATTACTCGGTTGACCCTCTCCGTTTTTACATCTGATTGGGGATGGTATG
>JZKD02S0841060.1:20062-61826 GCA_000966675.3 Picea glauca
CTTCAAGAATATCCAAGATTTCTTTACAAAATTCAAGGATTTATTGTCGCAACTCAAAGCTTGTGGGGTTGATAAATCGAAGGAGGAGAAACAAATGGTTCTCACCATTCTCTCCAATATTGGTC
This sequence comes from Picea glauca, assembly GCA_000966675.3. Lineage (NCBI taxonomy): Eukaryota > Viridiplantae > Streptophyta > Pinopsida > Pinales > Pinaceae > Picea > Picea glauca. The sequence goes on from JZKD02S0841060.1 coordinate 20,188, forward strand.
CTGAATTCTTTGTATTCGTATCTACATTCCATACTGTTAGATTTTCCTCTAGAGCCACCAGGAAGATGCCTTCTCTTGAGGACTTTATCAAATCCCTGACACAAGAGAAAACCAAGCTCATCAACATGGGCACAATCAAAGGCCCAGGGGCGCATGCAATCACTATGCATGATGGCAGCCAAAAATATCATAAATATAAAGAAAAAGATAATCAAAAATCTCATGCACATACAAAGAAGGAAGGGTACAAAAAACCCTTCATCAATGCCTCCAGATCCAAAGGAGAAAAGGGAAGAAAAGGAGAGAAATGCACATACTATCAAAAAGGATTCCATTCGGAATCTGCATGCATGCAAAAAAAAAATATTTGATGTCTTAGATACTTCAACAAAACAACCTTGGAGATCGCATCCCTGAGGGTGCAAAGAAGAAGAAGCTAGAAGATCCGAATTCCAAGAAAGGAAATTCTAGCCATGCCTTGATTTCCATCAACTCCTCTCTCGATGCTTGGATAGTAGACTCAGGATCATCACATCACATGGATGCCTCAGAAGTAGTCTATTCTTCTTTGGATGCATGCAAAGGTCATCCTATTCTGATGGGGGACAACTCTTCTGTCAAAGTCACCGGCAAAGGAAGGATTGAACTCACCAACGGAAGCTTTGAGAACGTGATGCATGTTCCCAAGATTTCTGTCAACCTTCTCTCTGTGTATCATATGACGAATTTAAGCACTGTAAAGAAATTCATCTTCACACCAAATTACATGGACATCTAAAACATGCAAACCAACTCCAGGGTTGCTACTGGTGAGGTAAATCATCAGTCTAGATTGTATACATTTTTTGAATTCATTGAACCTGATTATGCTTTACTGCTTACTCATGCTAATGAAAGTATTAGGATATGGCATGAAAGGTTTGGACATTTAAATTTCATATACATGCAACATCTTAGCAAGAACAATTTAGTTGATGGTCTACCATACATCCATTTCTCCAAAGGAGTATGTGAGGGATGTGTTCTTGGAAAACACCCTCAAGAGAAATTTGACAAGGGAAAGTCTCAGCGAGCATCCGCACCTTTAGATCTGATTCACAGTGACCTCATGGGTCCTTTTCCACATCCATCGATCAACAAAGCGAGGTTTGTTCTCATTTTTGTTGATGATTTCTCATGTTTTACATGGATCTACTTTCTCAGGAAAAAATATGAGGTCTTTCAACACCTTAAAGATTTCAAAGATTTGGTTTAGACACAGTTCGGAAAGAAGATCAAAGTCCTTCGAACTGATAACAGGGGAGAGTATGTAAATCATGAGATCCATAATATTTTCCATGAGGCAGGGATTTAGTTGCAACATACAGTTCCCTACACTCCGCAACAAAATGGATTTGTTGAGCGGAAAAACAGATCTCTAAAGGAGATGGCATCTTGCATGTTGCATGAAAAGTCACTACCATAGAGACTATGGGACGAAGCACTTAACTGTGCAATATACATACAAAACAGATCTCCCCATAGATCTGTCAAGGATAAGACCCCTACAAGGCTTGGAGCAACCTCAAACTGGAAGTGACCCACTTTCGCATTTTTGGTTCTCATGCATGGGCCCGAATTCCCTATGAAAAGAGGAAAGCACTTGATCCACAGAGCACTGAGTGCATTTTTGTTGGATACCCTGATGGTGTGAAGGGATATCATCTTATTGATGTTTCCTCGAACCGGCTCATCATTGAGCGAAGTTTCCAATTCGAGGAAAGTGTCTCGCATGTACCTCAGCAGCCACACTCTTCCACCTTTTAGAGATGATGATCATGCACATGATGACTCTTCTTCAGATGAGAGTTCTGATTCAGAGGAATCAGAGGATTTCGATTCAGAATTAGAGTCAGTACAGTCAGATGCAGAGTCAGAGCATCCAGATGCAGTCACAGAGCCAGAGCAGAGGCCCAAGTGGGCATAGACTACTCTTTAGGATGCAGGGGATCTTGTAGGTGATCCAACCGATACTAGGAGGACTCGATATGATTTTGAGGATCCTCCTATTGCACTCACTGCCACTGAACCATTGCCTTCCAGGCATATTTTCTTGGTTCATTCTTCAGATCCATAGTCTTATGGAGAGGCTGATGGAAATCCATTTTGGGAATCCTCCATGCAAGAGGAGTACAACTCCCTCCTCGAGAACCAGACTTGGGATCTAGTTCCCCTTCCTTCTAGGAGGACACTTGTCAGTTGCATATGGGTCTACAAGACCAAGAGTGCAGTGGATGGACAGATCAACAGATACAAATCCAGGCTTGTCGCCAAAGGCTTTCAGTAGGTTCATGGTATTGACTATGATGAGACCTTCGCTCCAGTAGAGAAGATGGATTCCATATGATTGACACTTGACATTTCGTCAACCAAGGGATGGGAAGTCCATCAGATGGATGTGAAGAATGCATTTCTTCATGGTGATCTCTCTGAGGAGATATACATGGAGTATCCACAAGGATTTATGCAGGACTCATCTTTGGTTTGTCGATTGAAGAAGTCACTTTATGGCCTTAAGCAGGCTCCGAGGGCATGGTATGCTAAGATGGACTCCTACCTGTTGTCACAGAACTTTGTACGTTGTAAATCAGACCCGAATGTATACATGCTTAGGATGGATGATTCACTTCTACTTTTAGTTTTGTATGTCGATGATTTGTTGATCACTGGTTTCTCAACGTCAACGATTGTTGCAGTCAAGAGGATTCTTCATGACAGGTTTTTGATGATGGACATGGGTCCGCTACAATTCTTCCTTGGACTTGAGATAAGTCAGGATGCATCAGGCATCAAACTATCCCAAGACAAGTATGCATGAGATCTCCTTGAGAGATTTCCCATGACAGACTGCAAGTCTGCTCTGACTCCTTTCCTATCAAGAGTCAAACTTGAGGATGGCCGAGAGACTCCACTGGTTGATAGCACATTGTACATATAGCTAGTGGGGAGCTTTTTGTATCTTACACACTCTAGACCAGACCTCGCATATGCAGTTGGCGCAGTTTCCAGGTTTATGTAGGAGCTGCATGAGATACATTGGAAAGTTGAAAAGCATATCCTTCGATATGTACAAAGCACCATCACCTTTGGGATTCATTATGCAGCAGACTCTACATTAGATATCATTGGTTTTACTGACTCCAACTGGGCTAGCGATAACATTGATCACAAGTCCACATCTCGTTACTCACTCAGTATTGGTTCCGGGCCTATCTGTTGGTCGAGAAAGAAGCAATCTTCCATTGCTCTATCTTCAGTCGAGGCAGAGTATAGAGGGGTAGTTAACATAACCATTCAGGCTATGTGGCTACAACATTTTCTCACTGAGTTGGGCATTCAGTTTTATCAGTTGATCGTCATCTAGTGTGACAACCAGAGCACTTTGAAGTTCTGCAGAGATCTAGTTCAGAAGCAGTGGACGAAGCACATCGAGATCCACATGAACTACATCTGGGACTTGGTAAATGAGGGGATCAATGACTTACAGTTCTGTCCTTTAGTGGAATAGACGACAGACATCTTCACCAAGACCTTTACTGAGCAAAAATTCCATTCTTTGCAAAGTCGTCTTGGAGTGAAGGACACAGTTGCCTAGCAACTGTATTTCTTGTTTTTTACATACATTGTACCTTGAGGGGGTGTTTTTCCCATGAGGTTTTCCCTCTTTCCTCACTTTATTTTCAGTGTATCTTTTGTACTTGGGCACCTAACATGGCCTCGTTGCCGGGACCCAATCTTTATTTTCACCATAGTGATGTTCATGGGGGGTGTTGGAGTTACTTCACACACACCTAGGATTTATTTTTCCTAAGGTTTTTATTTGTTTATTAGTCATAATTAGTCATTATCCAGTCTCCTATATTTTAGGAGAGAATATTCTCTTTCAGTTCACACTTCAGTTTGACTAGTTCAGTTGAGTTTAGATGTTGCATTGGGATCATCACCATGATAATTCAACCTTGCTTTGGTATCATCACCAGAGTGGTTCATTAGCCTTGATTCCTTGAGTTAAATCTGCACTACTTTCGTTTTAGTTAGTTAACTGAAGACTAGTTGACTAGTTAACTCAACTAGGTGGTAGTTCACTACCGTAACTACCTGAGAGACTAAAATAGGTGGCAGTTCACTCCCGTAACTACTGGTGTGTGTCCATATCACTCTAGACCACCACTATGGTGACTTGGTTCACCTCAAGTTGAACTCATTGAGTTATACAAAGTATATCATGTGTAAATTATTCATTATTCAAAATGGTTAATGAGAATTCTTTCATTCTTTCTCTCCTTCTTCTTCCTTTTCCAATTCTCTCTGCAAATGTGTGTATCATTGTTTATCTAGATCTATTCTGTGTAGGTTCAACAAATTTATAGGTTTCCCCTCTCTTCATCATGGTCGTTGTTGTCTTCCATGTCTTCATAACTTGAGTTAAACCCTTTTTCTTATGAAAACTCGTCGGGCTCAGAGAAGTTACCAACTGGGGTTTTGGGAATTAAATTGAGAGGATGTTCAATTTTGGCGAGGGAAAAATCTATTAGGTGTTCTACCATGTGTATGAAAACCTAGTTAGGGGATTCGACCATTGGTCTACTTATTTGTTTTCTTCGAGGAAGTAATGGAGCTAAGGGCAGCGCACCGATCTGTCGGGCGTATGCTCTTGTGATTCTTCTGAATTGATTTAATTCCTCGTGAGGAAGAGCATAAGGTATATCAAGGAAAAATTGTTATTCCTCGTGATGGGGTGATTTACTCGTTTCAGGAGTACTCAGTGTGTGTGGGTTGTCTTGGGAATGACTAGCCATGCATGTGGATTGTTTTGAATCTATAGGTTGTCTGAGATATTATGTGAAATATATATTCAACCATTCATTCTTCAACCCTCCTTCTAGCACCAATTCTATGGATGGGGCCTAAGTCCCTTTAGTTCAACAGTAGGAACCAAACCCTCCACCGAGGCGCAATTAGACTTTGTTGCATTTAAGAGTGGAATGGTTCTCCAGATCGTGCGATTCGACCAATTAATCGATGGGATTTACATTTTCTCGTGAAGTCCTATCCTTTAGTTCAAACGTTCTCCCTTTCTGTATTTTCTCTTAGGTGGGACTAATATAATATGGAAATTCAGTATAAACCAACTAGGCAACAAATGGGAACAAAATTTAACTACTGGAGAAGAGGCTAGGCTTCAGATGACCCTTACACCCTAGCATGTAGACAATGATCGTATATCACAGGCCTAGTACTAATACATTAACCATGTGAATATTCCAATTACTGACTGAGATACAAATTATCAGAAGAAAACATGCATGTGATAAACAACGGTAAGAAAAATAATTCACTCAACTCTAATCATCAATCACATAATAACACAAAGTTTCATTTTCATCATTAAAGAAAGAATTGTAAAACATTGCATCAAATAACTTATCAATATATTTAATAGCTCTTACTCATTACTGAATCCATTCATGAGACGGAATAGGAAATATTTCTTCTCCACATCCAATCATACACGCATTTGATGAAAACATAAACTTGTCTCTGGTCTAGAAGGACTTCTCAATTAAAGGCAACTCTGAAATAGTTCTTAACAACAACAAAAAAGGAGAGTTTCTTGCAACAACCATCGACCCTTAACTAATCGGTCGATGCTATTATTTATAACATAAAATTAACTAAAAATAACAACTAAAGTGCAGATAATAAAAACAGAATTCACCACATGGCGTTCGCTCCTATGAGTCTTCTCTGAGTCATCTCAAGATATCACTTAAGAGGGTAACTCTTCTCGTACTCCGACCATTGGATGGACAAATCCTTGCAGGTATTGGTGAATGGGAATCCATGTTGTTCCAACAGGGCCGAGTGAATCTCCCTTATCTCTACTGCATGTGCCTAATACTTGACTATACTGGCACTTAACTATTGTAGCACAGCCTGAGCTTTGATTGGATATTCCATAAATTGTTTCACCTGACCTAGCGCTGTGTTTGTCACCTTTGCTAGTTCTTCAGCCTAGGATGAATCTTGCTCAGTGTGCGATTTGACTATGTCACACAAGTCGACGAAGTCATTAGGTGTGCTAAACTTGGGGAGTCCGATATCCCTCATTTCCTTGTTGATTTTGACCCATCTCCTCTCGCACTTGGCCCATTTTTCTTGAACCTCCCGATGAGGCTCCTGAGCCATTCTTACTCAATACTCAGAGGCATCTTTCCTGCAATCAAAATTAAAATATTTTAGAGACTGCATATAGAGAAACACTTGGTAAAATACATGTATAAAGTGTAAGCATGAAGAATGCAGACTGGTACATACATGTAAATCTTGCTAAACCTGGTTATTTGATACTTAAGGGATCTCTGACTCTTTTGAATTGCTTTCTCCGCTTCTATTAGCACCGTCATTTTTTATCTAGTTAGGGTGGGTCTTAGTCGAGTTACATCCACATGACACAAAATGAAAGATTAGGTACGAAATAATATGAGAGTTGAAGTCATGCCAGTGGTCGGTTGGTTGTTGGAGTCGAGAAAGGATGTCAGAGTCAAACATGTGTTGAGAGTACGAGTATGTTCCAAAAGAGTCGGTTCCTATCGTAAGGGAAGTCGTTAGGCACCCTAGGTCGAGGCAAGTTGTTTAAACAGAATTCACATAAGCAAGTGTAACAACCATCATCAACTCATCATGAAGGATGGGGGAATGAAAAATCACAATGACCGTACCACACACACCTTCCAACTCCTATCGATTGTATCTCACACGTCCCAGAATGTACTCGTTGTGCGGATGTGCCACAAAACATCTTCAGTTTTCTCCAAAACATCTAGTCACCATGAATCTAGTTTTCCCTGACACATTTCCACCCACTTCCCACTCTGTTATAAATTCTGGATGTTCTGCATGTGTTTTACTCACCAGTCGAGCTTATGCACTGTTGGTAGTTCATTTTGCAAGCCCAAACTGATCAAGTATTCTTCATTGGGCCTTCTCCAAGTTCCCTGTGCATAAGACAGATACCTGTCGCACCATGGGAACCCTTCAAAACATAAGAAGGGGCACATGAAGCAACATAAGTTCCAGGATGGAGCCCCAAAGTGCTTGGGATTTGTTCTTACTCACAACGGGCATTCCCAAGGTTTCAAAGGGAAGTTCCTGCCTACATGTGGAAAGGATGATATCACACCGTGCGAAGGCTGAAGTGGAAGAAGTTGTGCCGAAAGGAAGGATGTTGGAAGAAATGCCTCCCCAACAAAAGATACCTCAGAGAAGGGGAAGGCCAAGGAAGAATAAGTAAATTGGGGAAACCCAAATCCCAAGCGACCCGTGCACAAGATCGACTGTCGAGGAATTACTTATGTGCACTATCCGGCTAGAGCCTGTCAAATTCATAAGTCGGGAAAGTGGGAGAAGAAAGAGGAGGAAATATTCCATGGGCTCTAACATTCAAGATCCGACTCAACAGTTGAAACTGACAGAACTCGCCATTGCCAAAATCTACTAGTAAAGTAGAGAATTAAGACGATAGTTGGCGGCAAATACCCTTGTAGTGTTAGTATCACAAGGTTGTGAAGGAAACATGACATGGATCAAGAGATAACTCCAAGAAGCACAAGATACAATAGTGTAGCTTAGCGAAGCACAAAGGGCGTCGGAAGAACATAATATGAAACATCTCAGAGAACGTGAATTAGCCAGGGAGAAAGTCCACGCGGACCTTTCCAGTGTGCAGAAGAGACATGATTAACTAAATCTATTTTGTATTCTCAGACGTGGCACAAATCTTGACAGTTTTGAAGATTTTCATGTTTTTAATGTAAACCGGTTTGGTTGGCCAAAAAGTGTAAACAATGTCTATTGTATGTAATTTGAGCTCTATTGAAATCTAATGTAAAAGTCTTGAAACTTTCATGAAATTATTTTGGTTGTAGTAGTTGGATGTATCATTTCTTTTCTTTGCATATGTATTTCTTGTGTTCTTTGTCCATATCTTTTCCTGTATAATTCAGAACGCATTTTCGAGCCTAGGATTCGCTGCATAGAACCCCTTGTTCATGCCATTCTGACAAACCATATTTCTTCTAAGTTAACTCTGAATTCATCCTCAGTGGTGCTCTGAGTTGCTTTGTGTGTTTTCCTCCCCGCCACACGATGATATTATACTGAAGAATTTTACTCGCCTAGCTGACAAGGTAGCATGGGTCGGCGACCAGGGAAAAACCTATCACTAGTTTTCCTGTGGATTAAATTCCTAAAAAACTACCGATGCCGAAACATTTCGGAAGTTGGCGATCGAAGAAAAAAATTTAGCATGGTCTGAACGTTCGTCGCAATTTGATCTTCTCCGATTTCGCTAAGCGCGTCGAGTATCGACTATCGGAGATATCATTTCCTTCTTTGTTAACATTTACTCTCTTCACCTTTTACCGATGTCGAAGGGGATCAGATGTCGATGATATCCTTGTGTGATGCTTGTCACAAAAGAAAACTTTCTTTTGCCTATGATGGTGAAGATCGACGTTCAACGACTGCGGTTTTTTGAGTGATTTTCTTTCATCCTTTAATTCCTTCTGATGCCGAATTTGGGCGCATCGGGTGAAATGTTCTGGTTGTTTATTCATTATTTAAATTCAATCCTTTTAAGTCATAGGTTTTCATAGATTCAAGCAAACTTTGAAAGACTTAATGAGAGTCAAGATGATAAGCAAAGGCAACATTTTTCACAATGAAGTCGAATTAGACAGTGCAAAAGATCAAGTGGTACCCAAAAAGTAAAATTTGACATAGGATTTTTAGGGTGTGTTGAGTGCTCAACATAGCCAAAGACACATATAAATAGATACCTAGGAGGTCTAGGTAGGGGTTTTGATTATTGAGGGTCACTTGCATGAGAAGGAGTAATTGGTTTGTAACACAATTGTAATCCGATCCAATCTTGTATGTTGTTGAGCTGTAGAGGGTCAAAAGGGTAGATATTGAGGGTTAGATCACAGGCTGAGGAGCTTGGTATGATCGAGTTCACCTCATAATAGATCTCAACCCGACTAAGGACAAGTTTTAAAGAGCACAATGTTGTAGTTTTGGAACTACCATAATAAAATAGCTTGAGATCCATATCTTTGTGGACATATCCCAGGAGAGGGTGAACCATGGTAAAACCTATGTTATATGATTCAATGTTTATGTCTCTTTTTCTGTCAATAAGTATATGTTAGAATGATGTATGAATGAATTAATGGATCTAATTACGCTACATGCATGGATGAGAATGATGGTATATTGCTATAATAAGTAGATAGAATTCATAGCACACAATTCACAGATCCCCATTTAGTCCTGGACTGTGAGCATTTGAGCATTGCAGTCACCCATTAACACTATCTCAGGTGAGACTGCGCAGTGCACTCTGTGTGTTGCGCTACCTTTTGGTTTACCAGAAGGGAAGATAGTTTTAGAGGATTTGTTGGATCCCCTATAAACATGAACCTGGGTCAAATCATGTTAAAGGCATAAATGAGATAATCAACCAACAAATGGTTTCGTTGTCTACTGATTGGAAGGCAATGGGATTGAGCACATGAGATCTATTGAAGGTGTGTCAAAAGAATACCATATCGGATGACAAAAAGGTGAGAGAATGCGTCACTAGAAGGGGATGTTGAGACCGTGGAATCCCACAAAGGCAGAGATCGAAAGATGGCTGAAGACAAAGGATCTAGAGTTTGCACATAAATATAACAGAAACCCCAAGTTAACACCACCCAAGTATTTGGACAAGTACGTATTCACCAAATTGCATGAAGTATTTCTCTGTGATTTTCCACACTTATTGCAAGAGTGGATATAAAGGTTGAAAGAAAACCACGCAACAAATTGGATCCGACAGTTAGAGTGGAACTCAGTTCAGATTGTGTAGTTACAATAGGTGAATAAAAAATTCACCTTTGCAGTATATTTTTGTCTCAACAATATTGTAGTAGGATTTATAATAGAATTTGCAGTAGATACCGTGAAGTCGTACAATGCAACAGAGCAAGAGTTTCTATGTGGCCCTCAAGGAAGGTATATTATATCTCTTTATAATTATATTAATATATTTCTTTATAACAAAGGTGTAATAACAATGGATTCAAAAACCTAAACTTCCCTGCGTGAATGTGGGAAGGGGGGAAGCATTGACAGGAAAGGATAAATGGAGGAGATAAAGGAAAAAAGGAGGAATCCTTGGACCCAATCATGATGGACGATGCCAGATCAAGCAGATCATGGTGACAGTTGGAAATATGCGCAGTGGATTACCCTACCAATACAAGGTGAACACCAAGAAGAGAGCCATAGCCACGAGGGAAGGCTTGGCAAGTGATGAAGAGGAGGTAGAGGATCTTCGGGCTATGGATCATATTGAGGAAATCTTGTGTGTGACATATGAGAGGAAGACTATATTTCGAAGACTAGGAATAGAAGGCAACAATCCTATCCATATTCATGTCAGTGTGGAACCCATAAACTCATGTGTGATTAACACACCAAAAAGAAGACCACCATTTAGACAACCGAATTTCGGGAGAAGGAAGAAAAAATGAAGTACATCTACACAAGGAAAAACAACTAGGGGAGCCAGTTCAAGAATCATTAGTCAAGTATCTACACCACGTGAAGGTAGTAGTTCAAAATTCAGGATGGAAAGACACAATTTCACCATCAGGTTACCATAATTCAAAGGAGAAGTGTTAGAGGACCCGGAGAAGCACCTGTTTATTTATGAAAAGATCTGGAAAGAAAAACGGATCACAGACGAGGACACTAAACTTGCACAATTAGCTATCACACTAAGCGATCACACACTAGATTGGTATATGAGTTTAGCCACAAACAATCCGCCAGGGACAACTAGAACAATTGGGGATATCAAGAAGTTATAACACGCATGTTAGAGTTTAAGCTATTATTAGGTTTCTTTTCAATTCACTAGATAACCATAACATATATAGGATTACTGAGAAATACACAATCACAAGAGACACATCATTTATCCTGGGAAACCCTCATGGGGGAGAAAACCCAACAAAAAATTCCTTAATATAGATTGCCAATACAATGCCAAGAGAATAAACCAAACAATACAAAAAGTCCTCTCCCAAGTATGTGCCTCTCTCTCCSTCTCTTTCTTCTTCTCCAACTGCAGCTCCAAACTTGCACTCTGATGAACAAGTGAGTGAGTGAACAAATGAGGCTCTAGCCTCCTTTATTTATACAATCTGGCAGGTGYTGAAAGGATGTGTCTTTTCACTATCAGGACCGACTTCTCCTTTTKGGTGGTTATAACCACTTTAATTAATTCTGGGGGCCAACTTMWCATTATTCATATTACAATTAGGGTTTGACCAATCAATAAAAGGGGATTTGGTCATTTACAATGCTCGATATGATCAATCCACAAAAGGGGATTGATCTAATGAATAATACATCAATAATAAAATAGAATACTCTTTGCAGTTACAATATTTCAACACTCCCCCTTAACAATAAGGGTATTCYAAAACAAMATCAGGCAAGAGAGAGGGCAACATCATCAACAACATCTTGGAACACTAACTGGCATATCTATAAATAAACGGATTTTTTTCTCATCATCATCGTTCATAGCATGAAGCTGGAGTAGCATCATCATCCTCATCAACATGAGGCTAAGGTAACATCATCATCATCTTCAACGTGAGGCTGAAGTAACATCATCATCTTCTTTAGCATGAGGTTAAAGTAATATCATCATCTTATTTAGCATGAGGCTAAAGTAATATCATCAATGTATTTACAATGAGGCTAAAGTAACATCATCATCTTCAACATGAAAGATGAAATAACATCATCATCATAATCATCTTCAGCAAGAAGCTGAAGTGGCATCATCATCATCATCTTTAGCAAGAAGCTGAAGTGGCATCATCATCATCATATTCAGCAAGAAGCTGAAGTGGCATCATCATCATCATCTACATCAACATGGATTAGTATAACACTAATACATCATCATCATCAATAACATCATCAACAACAATATCACATCACAAAGGTTGGAGCATCATCATCAACAACAACATCACAACACGAAGGATGGAGCATCATCAACATCAGCACTAGGCTGAGAGTCTTCAACATGAGGCTGGCATCATAACATGAAGCTAGATACACAATATCATCATCACAACATGAAGTTGGCAACACAACATCATCAACACGAAGCTGGCATCACAACGCGAGGCTGGCAACACATCATCAGCACGAAGCTGGAATCACAATGCGAGGTTGGTAACACATCATCACATCATGAAGCTGGCATCACAGTATGAGAATGGAAACATCATAATAGCACGAGGTTGGCACATCATCACAACATGAGGCTAGCACATCATCAGCACAAGGCTGGCATCAAAACACTAGGCTGGCACATCATCAGCACAAGGCTGGCATCATAGCACTAGGATGGCACATCATCAGCACAAGGTTGGCATCACAACACTAGAATGGCACATCATCAGTACAAGGCTGGAATCACAGCACTAGGTTGGCACATCATCATCATGGGGTTGGCATTACAACACTACTCCCCCTTTCGAGGGAGGTCCTTACGGACTACACCAAGCTTATCTTGAAAGTGCTCAAACTTTACGTGAGATAGAGGCTTGGTCAACACATCAACAACTTGTTCATCCATGCTAACATATTGGATCTTTATGGATCCTCTCTGCACCATGTCACAGATGTAATGATATCAGATCTTTATGTGTTTTGAATTGTCATGGAACACATGATTCTCGGTCATCTTTATACATCTTTGGTTATCACATGGGATCAAGTTTTCTTCCATCTCTAGGTCGAATAAACCAGTCAACAACTTCTGAAGCCATATGGTTTCACAACTTGCGGAACATGCAACAATGTATTCCGCTTCGACCGTGTTGGAAGCAATGCTGGAATGCTTCCTACTCTGCCATGAGATCATGGATAACTCTGTATTGAAACAACACCCCTTAAGGTATCTCATTATATATTTTGTAGCAACAATGTGAACACGTCTTGGTTTCTACCAAATACTGACTCAAGGAAAAACATATATCTTGCTTGGTAATCGTCAGATCATTACTGAACCAATAATTTGTCTGTACATAGTAGCATCAACTAAATCTGATGAGGTATCTATCTGAAGATTTAACTTTGTTTCCATGGGTGTGTACATGGATATATATTTCAACATGTCAAACCTCTTCATTTTAACTACATACTCCCCTTGGTTAAGTAAGATCTTCTCTGTTCTTTTCCAAACTTCAAGACCTAAGAGATAATGTATTTAGGTCTTCCATCAAAATCTGTAGCGAGATTCTTCTGCAATATGTGATGAGATTTTCTTCATCTTGTCAAGAATACATCATCTACATAGTAGTAACATCACTGGTTCATCATTCATAACCTTGAGATAAAGGTTAGAATCAACTTTACTCTTGGTAAAGCCCATGCTTGTCAGGAAACTGTCAATTCTTCCATACCAAGCTCTAGGATATTGCTTAAACATGTACAGAGATTCCTTCAACTAACAAACATGAGTCTTTCTATCTTCAAATCAAATTTTCTCATTACATTGTACCAATCTGGTACAATTTCTCAGCTGCAACTCAATCTGCACAATCATGTGCTAGCTCTATGTGCTCTCTGCAAGGCACTATCTGTCTCACTACTTGAGAGTATGTCCTCTCCTCTTTCTACAACTATTCCTTATGGAAATGGGACTCTGCACCTGCAACTTCTCTAAAGCTTGAGAATGACTGCTTCATTCTCACTCTGGCTACTGAAATCTATGCGTAACTCCTTTACTTCATCACGACAACAACTTCATCTAAAACTGAGAGTGGCTCAATAAATGATATTGAAGGTAGCTCTTCTTCTTTCATGGAGGTGACTCTATATTTTATTGTAGTCATGTCTCCATGACCCAACTAATGTAATGCACCAACTACCACTCAACTTTAAATATGGGGATTGCTCCCCTTGAATCTCATACTATATATGAATCGTGGTTGTTCTAGTTGTCTTCATAAATATTGGAACTATTTCTTCAATTACTGGAGTAAGTGTCTCATCATAGTCTTCTCCCTCTTTCTAGGAGAATCCTCTAGACACACATAAGGATGTGTACATCTAACATGTTTGATCTGTATAGATCAGTCTTGGAAGTCAATACTGACTTCTTCTTCTAGTCTCACAGAAGAATCCATATCCTAGTCTTTCTTACTGGCTTTCTTCTTTGTTATTGAAACAAGGGAATCTTCCCAGGAGATTCCATATCTCCTAGAAGTTTCTAAAGCTGTGATCTAGTCTTCTCATGGAATCTGTCTCCTAGTCCTGGAAGTTGTCTCTTCATCTGATCCTTTATGAGATCAAGATTATCCTTGATTTCTTCTGAGTCTACAAGGACTTCATCATCTCTTACAAGGTATACTTGGTGTTGAATACCAATTCTAAGTATGAAGGACTGAGTCAGGCTTCAAATGAGTTATGCTTCCCATCAAGGTGGCTTCATTAACCTTTGAAGAATTCTGTTGTGAGTTCTTGTTCTAATGTTCGGTCATCTTTGGAGCCTTCTGCTCCTTTCAATCAATATTCATATGAGATACTCAGAATCTCAAAAGATATCTTCTTCTTCATCTTCTTTGGTACATGAGTGTATATTGTCATGTACATAGTCTGCTTCACGTCTCATATAATATGTTGCCTTCAACAACCTTCACTATAGCTTCCTCAAGGTTATCACATGTGACCTGAAACAAGGTCAACAAAACAACAAGCAAGAATAATACTCTTTTGATAATAGTAGATAAAACAATAGCACGAATAAACATCACAGTGGCTCCTTTAGAGCTATCACTTGTGACCTGTCTAGAGAAAAGATCAAAAACAAGAAATACAATATGAAATGAGGTCAACACTCTTCCATGGTAACCTGGGATCAACACATTCCTACATTCCTCCATGGTAACCTGGGATCAACACAAGAAGTTTCTTCTAGAGGAGATGCTATTTGTATCTATTACATTAAGCATTTATCTCAATATGCCCACATGCTACCAAGTATAATACTCTTCAAATACTGTTACCTCAACTATAATGTTTACTTGTAATGGGGTAGTTATCAACTTTGTTATGTGCAACTTTGAATCTTATCAACTTAATTAATCAAACCTAGAACTTGGAGTCTTGTCCTCAAGAATGAGTGTGTTTCTTTTCTTCAAAGTCTCCTTCACTCAAGATGACAAGTGCTTTCTTCAACCTATCTTTTRTACTAGGACAATATGCTATTTTAAMAGAAGGTTGGGTTAGAGAATAAACTCTATGATCTCAACTTTAATCCATATAATACCTTGACTTTAATTTTTGACCAACGATTAGTATGATGGKCATAGCTTCAAYATGCAACCTAGATCAAAATAATGTCATAACAAATAGATGCATATCAAAATAATCAAACCTGGGTTGCATTATTCCTCTGAATGTCTTGGATCTTGAGATCCTTCTAGATATATGGCAAGAGATCCCTTCTCCAACTCTTAAAAACTTCAAGGGTGACTGTAACTGGTACTGCAGTTGATTATGAAACTTCCACTGCAACTGCAACTTGGGGTTTTATGAGGAAACCCTAATTTTTCAAACTTCAAGTTTTTAAATTCTGATCCAGGGGATAGATGCGCCGAGCTGAGGTGAGTATGCTAATGCAGTCAGATTTCTAAAAATCAAAATTTTACCCCCTCAAACTTGACCAGCGGATTTCTGGACTGGTGCTTCTAGTTTTCTGGTACTTCTGGTACTTCTGGTTTTCTGGTACCTCTGGTACCAGTGAAAACTAGGGTTTCACTTTCCAAGAGTTCTATCCACTGAAAAGTTGTGCTGAAGGTGACAAAGAGTTCCTTGAGGTAGGGTGCACTTTTCTACATGGCTTTTGGGCTGAAATTCATCTTCAATAAAAAAACCCTAATTTTCATGTACGACAACAGTGACGTTTTTCTTCTTCTTGTGAAAGATGATCTCTTCAGCTTAGCTCTGATACCATGTTAGAGTTTAATCTATTATTAGGTTTCTTTTCAATTTACTAGATAACCATAGCATAGATAGGATCACTGAGAAATACACAATAAAAAAAGACATCATTTATCTTGGGAAACCCTCATGGGGAGAAAACCCAACAAAAAATTCCTTAATATAGATAGCCAATACAATGCCAAGAGAATAAACCAAACAATACATAAAGTCCTCTCCCAAGTATGCGCCTCTCTCTCTCTTCCTTCTTCTCCAACTACATCTCCAAACTTGCGCTCTGATGAACAAGTGAGTGAGTGAACAAATGAGGCGCTAGCCTCCTTTATTTATACAATCTGGCAAGTGATGAAAGGACGTGTCTTTTTACTGGCAAGGTTGAATTCTCCTTTTGGGTGGTTATAATCACTTTAATTAATTCTGGGGGCCGACTTCTCATTATGCATATTACAATTAGGGGTTGACCAATCCGCAAAAGGGGATTTGGTCATTTACAATGCCTGACATGATCAATCCACAAAAGGGGATTGATCTAATGAATAATACATCAATAATAAAATAGAATACTCTTTGCAGTTACAATATTTCAACACTCCCCCTTAACAATAAGGGCATTCTACAACAACATCAGGTGAGAGAGAGGGCAACATCATCAACAACATCTTGGAACATTGACTAGCATATCTATAAATCATCGGAAGTTTTTCTCATCATCATCGTTCACAGCATGGAGTTGGAGTAGCATCATCATCCTCATCAACATGAGGCTAAGGTAACATCATCATCATCTTCAACGTGAGGTTGAAGTAACATCATCATATTCTTTAGCATGAGGCTAAAGTAATATCATCATATTCTTTAGCATGAGGCTAAAGTAATAATGCATACGTAGAATAAATGTTATAACAGGATGTTAAATAGTCTAAATAAAGGTTGCGACATATAAGCACAAATATTGCTCAGTCCCAGGTTGCAAACACTTGAGTATTGCAGCCATCCATTAGATCTATCTCGGATGACACTGCACAATACATTCTGTGTATTCCATTGCCTTCTGGGTAACTAGAGGGGCCGATAGTCTTAAGGGATTTTGTTAGGAATCTTCTTGTTTATGAACCGAGGTCAATCTGTAGTGGTAAATGGATAAAGAGAAGGGGGAAGACCAACAAATGGTTCAATTCACTTTGTAGCACAGGTGAGCACCAATTTCATCATCATGCCTGTGATGATGTTTATTGATGAAGAAACAATATAGAAACCCTTGAAGAACATTGAAGCATTGGGCGTTGCATTGGCCAAGATCCCAACAATGGAACTATATAAAACTCAGGTAAGCTTTGCACAGGAGATTTAGTCCAGAGAAAGAGAGGACGCGACGAACCTACATGTAGCCCAAGAAAAAAATATAATGATGAAGGAATCCCTCAACCTCGATGCACAACAGAAAGAGAGAGCGCAACAAAAGTGGAGGAGATGGAGAATCAGATCCACATACTGTTTCAAGCCATTCCTGATAACACAAATGAGGCGGTAGGGTCTTCGGACGAGAAGCTGTGAAGGATAGAGAAAACTATCCAGAAATATAAAGAGAAAATTAAAGAGCTGGAGGAGAATGTCACACCCGCTACTCTCCCAGAAGTCAGAATGCAACGAGAGCATGAGGCAACAAAAACTGTTGAGGACATCGACCGAAGCATACAGACAGTCATTAATCTGTTAGAAAAGAGGGCACAACTGTGGACTCACCTCCTAGAGGATGGAAACCTCCAAGAACTACAAGAGAAGGAAACCAAAATCCACGCAAAAATGGTGGAGGTGAAGCAGCAACAAAAAACAATGTCACTGCTGAAGAATATAAGGACTTCCACCGAAATGAAGGCTTTGCAGTTGGAAGAGAAAGCACTGCAAGCATAGGAGACAGTAAAACATGTGTTGTTGGATCCCCTACAAGAAAAGGAGAAGCAACTGGTCATGGAGAGTGACACAACTAAGAGGAGCATTGAGAAGATCAAGTCCGAGGGAGGAGAGATTTTACAATCTCTTATCATAGAGTAGGTGGTCACTACTATGGTCGAAAAGAGAAGTTAGTCTCACTAGCAGTGCTAGCGGATAACGGAAATGTATGATGCACTGCAATAGGCAGTGACATACGCATGAAGCAGGCAGTGAAAGCTACACAAGTCAGGCAGTGACTCAAGACGAGTCATGATGTCAGTGTTGGGGGCATGTTGGGCATAGGACCATTTTGGGGAAAAGGAACAACGTGGAGGAAATACAGTTGGAAGACAGGCATGCGAGGAGAACATGCAAGAAGATGGGAAAGAAAGACAATTGGTAGGAAAAGTAGTGGACTAAAGGAGAACGTGCATGTAGAGGAGGAAAGCGCGCAAGGCCAACATGCAAGAAGACCTAACTATGTTAGGGTTTTGGTAAGAGAATGTAATGGCCGATGAGCCAAAGACACATATAAATATATACCTAGGAGGTATAGGTAGGGGTTCTGATTATTGAGGGTTACTTGTGTGATAAGGAGTAACTGGTTTGTAACACGAGTGTAATCTGATACAATATTGTAATTTGTTGAGCTATAGAGGGTCAGAAGGGTAGATCTTGAGGGTTAGATCATAGATTGAGGAGCCTGGTGTGCTCTAGTCCGCCTCATAATATATTCTCGACCCGACTGAGGACAAGTTGTAAATAACGCGACGCTGTAGTTTTGGAACTACCATAATAAAATATCTTGAGAGGCGGATCTTTGTGGACATAGCCCAGGAGGGGGTGAACCACGGTAAAACCCATGTTATGTGATTGAATGTTTGTGTCTCTTTTTCTGTCAATAAGTATATGTTAGAATGATGTATGAATGAATTAAAGGATCTAATTACGCTACATGCATGAATGAGAATGACGATTTATTTCTCTAATAATAGATAGAATTCACAACGCACAATTCACATATTCCCATTCAGTCCTAGACTGTGATCATTTGAGCATTGCAGTCACCCATTGAGACTATCTTAGGTGAGACTGTGCAGTGCACTATGTGTGTTGCGCTACCTTCTGGTTTACTAGGAGGGCTGATAGTTTTAGAGGCTTTGTTGGATCCATAGTAGACCTGAACCTAGATCAGATCAGTAGTAGCCTACGAGATAGAATTGTGATTTCAACAATGCCTTGAAACCCTCCCATTTTGTAACCATGGACATTTTTCAAATCCTCAATGCATCTACATATATTTCCAACCACAATAGAGCATGTCTACACATTTTCAAATGGACAAAAGATTTTTATTGTGTTTCTTTGATTGGATAAAGGCCAAAATAAACCTCTAATTACTTCAACTAACTATGCATTTTTTCAACATTAACTTGAACATCATACATTGATATTTCAAGCTTTGCTTCAATTTTAAATGGACCATTAGAATATGAAGGGAAATATTTGTTTTTCCCTAGGTCTCCAAGCTTCTCAAGTTTGGAATCTTTTGAGTCAAACTTGTCTTCTTCGTGATCAATGTCTACTAATTTTTCTTCCTTATCTTTCATCACCAAAAATTGTGTTACCATATCTATAAATGCAACAATGTTGTACTCCAACTAAGTAAACACGGATTTTGAGTCTTCCTTTCCATTGTTAGAATGTGTTATAATGTTTTCTAGTGGCTTGATGTAATTTTGTACTTAGGGTAATAATAATAGTTATAACATCATTTGTGGGGAACTTATACATGTAACATGGTCTCACTAGACTTTTGTAATATAACACATGTGGACATGGAGATATTTTTGGGAGTTATTTGGTTGTGACTTGTATCTCAGGTAATGATGACCTACACTCATAAGGGATTCCTATCCACTAGTTCTCTCTTATATCTTGATGGGATTATTATCAACCTTTATGTATTGGTTGATCTCTACTAGCCTTGAATGTGATTTATGATTAATAATTCAAGGTTCTCTTGGTTGCTGTAAATTGAGGCAATTGGTATTGGATCCAAAAGGGTGGAGGGTGGCTTACGATATTGATCATTAGCCTAGACCCTAGGGGTCCTTAGGCTAGATCATCCATATGCTTGAGAGTTGTATGGATCCCATTCGAACTCCATACATGTGTGTGCTATAACAATTGTAACTAGGAGAGTTATATGCAGAATATAAGTCCTTACTTTCATCAATGTTTCTCCACCTTAGGGTTTTACCACGTAAATTTATTTTATCCTCTCTCTTATTTGATAGGTATAATTTTTTTTATTTGATTCTTTCCACAGGAGTTTGGATATGATAGATCTTAGTTATGTGTTTATGCATATGTTCGTAGTCTTTCAGTCATGTTCTTCATAAAATATCCTTGCCATTGTTGGTTTTCTACTCCTCTCCAGACCTTGCAAGATGAATTTTGCATTGTCTCGATATCCACTATGAGTGTTTACCATATAGGTCTTTTCCAAGTGTTTTCAAACCTTCCTTTGATACCATATGATCCGTAAATGGTGGGCCTATGGCCTGTTCATTTCACTAACTTGGATCTCCAATGTGGAATTTACATTTATTGTACCTACAATTCATAATTAAGATGAGATTATGCTTCTTGTTCTCTATTCATATTTGGTTTCAATTCTTATTTGTCTACTTTTGGTACCAAGGCCAATGCTTGACAACATAAACACGTTTAGTTATGATGTTAACTCTATCTCTACAACTATGTAGAGGTGATAGTGGTTGTAGGTAACTAACAATATGAACAAATGGAAGGACATGTTGAACCAACGAAAGAGAAGGTTGTAGGTGTAAATCAATGTTGTGGAGGTTTGAAGTGACTTTTCGTATGTAAATACCCCTCTGTACAATGCCAAGTGCACTATAGTTCAAATGTAAATTTAATTCCATACTCATAGGTTGTAGGTAACTAGCAATATGAACAACTATATATATATATATATATATATATATATATATATATATATATATATATATAGAACGACTTGTTGTAGGTAAATACCATTGTGGACAATGCCAAGTGCAGTATAGTTCAAATGTAAATTGAATTCCATACCTATACGTTGTAGGTAACTAACAATATGAACAACTACATATATAGTTGTTCATATTGCTAGTTGCCTACAACCATCATCGCCTACTATATATATGTATTTATGTATGTATGTATTTATTTACTATTTAGATGTGTAGGGATAGCACTAGATCAACAACACTTATACCCACCCATTACATGCTTAGGCATCAAACAAGATGCACCCAACTCCATACTTTTCACTGACATCACAATATCCAAGCAATGTAAATATATATTTTTATGAACCCATACATGGGTGGTTGTAAGTGATAACACTACACAAAGTCTAGAACTTTGTATGGTTGTAAGAAATTTAGTCAATACACATGGTTTGAGGGTGAGTTAGTGGTATGAAAATTGAGGTATAATGCAACGATTTGATCAAAGGGTAACTGGTATGTAGGAAGCCACTATGCATCCATGAGACATTAACATAAGACAAACTCATTTACTTGGATGTGTATCACTGTAGGTGATTAGTAAATCCACAAATTGGAGAATGTATGGGTGTGGTAATGCATTGCTAGAAAGTGTTGTGATGTATTTGCTTGGAAAAACTCAAATGGAGTGGTTGTAGTAGTGTTTTCATTTTTAGGGATTTACACAAATCAAAGGGGATAATTGTAGCTAATGTCGTACACAATATTCAAGCCACCATTTTGTATACCAATGATAAATTAAAGAGATTATGATGCCAATTTGTGATATTTGTTGAGCCTTACAAAAATACATAAGGAATATTTAAAACTAAAGCAAGTAACAAAAGAAAACCCAAACACACAACAATTACACACCACAACAATAGAGATTTTTTTGGAGAAAACCCAAAGGAAAAACTCTAGCATCAAATGTCTTGCTCAATGTTTCTCAACAATCCCTCTTTTTTCTACAAAAAAAATTCCTTCTCCATCACTACACAAAAGTTTATAACAAATTTGGCTTGTCGAGAGTACATGAAAGGCCAAGCATCCCCAACTATGTAACTCCTAACTCTAGTACTCTTTCTCTCCTTTATCCTTTTACTTGTAGTATTCTGGTTCATGGTGCCTTTGCTACATTTATCTCCTTTTCATTAATTTCTTTAATTTTTGTGTGTTGTTTTTATATTTTCATTAGCAATACAACACTTTGAAGATGAATGGTAGCAAATTGAATAAACACATGATCCTTCACATTGTTAAATGCATCCCCTGACCTTGTCATTAACTTTATATCCTTAAACTTCACTAATGTAACAAATCTTCTAACTTTAAGAAGTATTTTGCATTTATGTTAAGTTATTAAGTCCATTCAATGTTTGTTTCATATCTAAATCTCAACTACCCATAATTTTTTTTTATAAATTTAAAATACAAAACAACTTGAAAATAATTCATTGACCAAAAAAACCTAAATTTCAACCACTCATAATTCTTTTTAATAAGTTTAAAATAAAACATAACTTTAAAATGGATTCTTTCAAAGTTTTGTAAATAATTCGAAAGTGCTACACAATTACCTATGGGAATTTTCCTTATAAGGTTAAAAAATGAAAAGTAACTTAAAAAGAATTCATTTTAAATTTTAATCCCTTAACCGATGGATTGAACACTCATATTTATCCATGAATTTATTATAGTAAATTCAAACTCAAAAGTGACTTGCTAAGGGATTCATTTTAACCCCTTGAGTGGATTTACCAACCCCAAATGCAGTTTGGAAAACGTGATAATATGTTTTTTTTTTTTTGGACGATTTTGTCAATATCGATGGAGTTATTATCCATAACGAAATCATTCAATTGTCTATTTTGTCAATATCGATGGATTTATTATCCATAACGAAATCATTCAAATAGTAAATTAAAAGGTTTTCAGCTCTATGTTTGAGAGGGTAGGGATGATAGTTAAAACAAAGATGGTCATTACATCTTGTCTTGTTTTGTTGGAAAACCATTGACTTTAAATCTTAGTGGGTCATTTGAGGGGGGACACAATTTTCTAATTAATTTCACATACTAGATTCTTTCCTTATTTTGACATGTATAATAAATATATTTCTTTGTAATAATTTATAAAAATGAATACAAATAATTTGAATAGTTAGTTTTGTGAATACAAATAATTTGAATAGTTAGTTTTTATATTAAAGGTCCTTTGAAAATACATTTTTAATATTTTTTATATATTTAAAACATTCAACACCTATAAGTTAATGAGTGTTTATATTTTTATATATTTAAAACATTCAAAACTTATAAGTTAATGAGTGTTTATAGTCCTAAAGTGACTTTGTTTTTTTACAATTTTGATATTCCTATGTTCATGTGTATTAACTTGTCATTATCCAAGGTTATATTAAGTTAAAGCCATTATAGCTTGGTATTTTTATTCTACTCTGAAAATGAAAATTATTATAATTTTCATATCTAAAAGTTAAAAACAATACCAAGTATGGTTTCTAAATTCAAAGAGGGTTTATTGTTAAAGTATTAAGACAATCTTAACAGGATTTAGATTACAAATCCTTAATCACACATTCCATATCTTATCATTCACACTTTTTATTTTATTTTTGTGACCTAGTTGCAAATAGGATCAAGTATGTTCAAGGAGAGTAACCAATATATCTATGTATGAACAACAAATTGAAACTGAAAGATAAAGTTAGGTAGGTAAAACTTGTGGTACAACTCTTAACATTGTAATTATGGACATTGTGAAACAAACACAACATGGAAGTGCAAAAGCAATAATGTTTGACTCATTTGAAGGAGATGTATTGTGCAATATGACAAAACCATCAGGGTGGAAAAGCGTGTTAAGGTCCATGGGTTAGTCTGCAGGTTCTCCTCCTCCTAGTTCATAGTAATACTCATAGTAAGGGGGGGAATGGACTATCATATTATCTTGGAGCCTTGTGGTTAGTGATCTAGCTTTCTGGCGTGTTTTGTCTTCGTAGCCCATTTGGAGGCCTTTTAAATTGAGGTTGGTCCTTAAGAGGCTATTTTTTTTTCCCCTTGGGGCGGGCCCTACAAAAGAATGAGTCGTTTCTCCTTGTTTTACTTTATTAAGCTCACTGGCCATATATTTCATTAGCATTGTAACTTACTCCATGGATATGTTTTCTTTCACATCATAGCAGTTATGAGTCTCTTTCTGCCTTCTCCTATCATGGAACTCTCTTCTTTTAGGAGGGTCTTGCTTAGTTTTGAGTTGTATTCCAAAGGCCCTCATGTTACTTTCCATGTCTTTAACATCATTAAAAACAACATCCAATTTAGTTGATTTAGTCTCTCTAATATGCAAGCCAAAGTCTACTTCAAAACCAACCGCATAGGGTACCATGGTTGAATCATAAAAAGGCTTGCCAATCTCATGGTTAGTGATATAACTTACAAACTCTAGTAGTGAACTCTGGAACAAAATCACCATTGTTCCTCTTTAGGGTGTTGAAATTGATAATATAATATCTATAATCTTTCTTAATACTCCATTTTCTCAAGATTTTTTTTATGGAACTAACCCCAATATCTCAAAGAACCATTATGCATATTTATGAATCATTTCCTAGCATCTCCTTCCAAGGAATGAGAAAACATCTTGGAAAAAACATTTCCCTCTTCCACATAGAAATTATCAATATAGTCTTGGAAGGTAGTGAGGTGGTATTTAGTAGTAATACCATTCTCCCCATTGAATCTTGGAAAAAAATTAGATAGCCATCAAGTAAGTCTCTAAGATCATCTATAGGAGGCATGATCAGGGCTTTGAACCTAGTTGTTATCTAGGGATTAGGAGGATTTGGGCTAGCCATATGGGGGTTTGGATTTTGTGGGGGGCTTCCTAACCATCGGTGGGGTCCCAAGATGGACAAAAACTTGAAGGGTAGGGATGACCACACCTTGAATGGATGACATAGGTTAAAAGGTGATGAGATGGGGCTCATAATATTCATTTTCTCTAGTGGGGATTTATGGGAGAATGAGGTGTCTAGCCTTCCCAAGTGATAAAAGGAAAGGGAAAGGTCTATCAACGATGAACAAGGATAGGAAACGAAATAGAAGAACTATTATGGTGATTGTTGTAACATAGGTTAAATTCTAGGAAGAATTAGAATTTTTTAATCTTATACTAGACATATTCAGTTTACCTTAGTTTAGATTTTAATATAATTTAATTTTTGTGTAAATATAAGATTAGGTTCTTGTAAATATATAAATTTTAAGTATTAAATTGTAGTTAGATTAGTGTTAATTTTATATTTAAATAAGGTTTTATTTTATATTTTATTTTATTTTATTAATATTGTATTATATTAATTTTGTACATATATTAGTTATTATATTATTGCAAATAAAATTTTATAGTTTAAGTATTATATAGTTATATAGAATTAATTATACAGTTTTATCGTGTGTCATATCTTTTTAACTTTATAATAGTGTTATTAATAAACTTCAGTTTGTTTGTAGGTCGGAACAATGATCGGGATTAATTCAACGGATGGTAATCTATTTCACACTTCAACTTGCATACGCTATAACAGGAAGGCGCATATGCGAAAACTTCATAAACCAAATTTGTACATGCTACGTGTTAGCATAAAGTTCTATCACATTTCTCCTTGAGGCCTTTTCAAATCCACTCGGCCAAACACGAAAACAAATGGAAGCCTGCCACTTATCAAGGGAAAATAATAAAGGTAATTTTGGTTTTAATTCCTCATTATTCTATTGTTAAAGGTTAAAATTCGAGCGTTCCGGGCTCCAGTTCCAACTAACAAAAGTTTCTAGTCATATATTGCACCATCAATCAATTTTAACTGGTAATTTATTCAAATTCTTATCATGTTTTTATCCATATTATGAACAGACCAGTTAGTTAAGCATGAATAAAGCCTTAATTAACGTAGAAGATAAATGATTGCTCGATAGTTATAAAGATAACTCTGATCCAAAGCTTTACTTTAGTAATTTCGTCGATCATTACCATGTATGGGAGTCCAACCTAGCTAAATTTGTCGTTCCCCAAATTTACAATTTTCTCGAATTTGTTTCCTGGTGTGCTACTTTCTATACCTCAAGTAAAAGAGCTATTGTTAGTAAGGATGGTTATGTGCTTTGTACTGTTGATTCAAAGTCAATCCTCGACATGCTAAAGTTGTCTACAGACTGAGATGTCAAAGAATTAAATATAATGAAGCTTAATAGTTAGTATTTAACTCTGAACTCTCAGGATAAAATTACCTTACTACATGCATATTTATGCAGAGATTTGAGTCCACCATCAAACAACATCAACATTCCGAGTGATATTTTTCCTCAGATATCCATAAAAATAATTTCCATGATAGCCTCCATCTTAGGGTATTACAGTGATGAAACCATTGATTCGTATATTCTTAGTGTCATGGATTCAATTTTCCCTACTACCCTTAATCCATTAACTAAGTTTGATTATGCCAAATTCCTAGCTGATAGCATACATATTCAATTGATGAAATTCCAGAATACCCATTACTTCATATATCAATCTTACTTGGTTCATTTATTTTTGTATTCTCAATCCTTAATATTTCAATACCTACAGTTACAAGTGGAGGATGGAATGGGTAACCCAAACTCAGTCATTCACTGGACTTGAATTATTAGGAAGAAAGTACATGATCCTGAATTTTATGGTTTTGTAAATAATTTTATGTCTTAAGCCTATGAAACCATCTATTCCCAATCCCCTCCTAGAATTTTCCCAGAGATTCATAGAATGATGCAATTAAGTTAAGATAACGGAAAATGTGACTGGTTTTTATCTGAAAATCATATTGTGATCAAGGCATATGGCTTTAAACTACAACCCTATTTACTTCCTAAGTTCCTTACCTTGAGAGTCTTCTCATTAGAATTTATTAGACATTGTTTAAATTCTGATCATGTTAATTTCTTGGCTAACAAGAAGAAAACATGTTTCAAGTTGAAGAAAGAAGTATGCCCTTTTATTGTCAAGTATAAGTCAACATTGCAGGAAGCAAAAGAACATCTAAAGGAATTAGTTCTTGATCTTACAAAAACTTGGGATTATGATCCCCATGTTGTGATCACAGCTAGAAGGAAGAAGTATGCTTTACTTCCCTATCCACATCAATCAAAGCCATCTATTGAGAAGCTAATAAACCTTGAAAGATGGAAGGATGTGCAAAAGATATTGCAGGAACAACAACAAGAAGTTCCAATACAACATGCTAAAAAAGTATCACAACAAACTTTCATTTCAGTTACACCATCTCCTTTACATATTCAAAAGACCTATAGAAGGAATATGTCTAGGTCAACATGATCAATGACAGATTCAAAGTCTAGTGCTGCAAAGAAACAAAAAATTGGAGGATTAATAGAAGAAGAAGATCCAGAGCTACATCCTGAAGTAGAGTCTTCCAAAATAGGATAACCAATGACCATTGAGGTGGTGTCAACACTCAAAGAGCACTTATCTATCCAGTATGATGTTCAATCTATGAAAATTGATAGTGAACCTTTCAAGAGGTTTATGGAAATTAAAGAGAAAGGGGTAGAAATCAAGAAAGATTCTTTTTCTCAAATTTATGACCTTGAAAATTCACATACCAGAATGCTTTCTGCTATGGATTTTGAAAAGAGGAAATTAAATATAGTGGTGTTGGAGACCAGGGAAAATAAAAGGACCGACATTAGTTTTGATCTGAATGCTCTACGTCCCATTGAAAAAATGGACTTGCATAGGCAGACAAGGGAAATGGTTAATAAAGATATCATAACAATTACTTTAGGAATGAAGAAATTGCAAGTCATGAAGGATAAGCTTACCAGTCAGCTGAAGTATGAAAAAATAGCAAATGGAATCAAAATGAACAAGATTAAAGAGCTAGAGCAATGAGTGATATACCTGGGGTAGATCCAAGGGATGCAACATTTGTGCAAGCTTTAATTTCCACAAGGGACAAAGAAATTCAAGTGTTAAAGGGAAAACTCAAAATACCTGGTGTAGATCATGTGAAAACACCCGAGTTACAAGCTATGCAACAGGAGAAAGATACATTGGTCGAGAAAATGCCCCAGATGAAATACCAATTGGAAAAATATGAAAGAAAAAAATGAACTCTTAAAGGCAGGAAAATCATTATCTCAACCAGTAGAGTTTTCAGCTGAATTATCCAAATCCATATCAACCATTAACCAAAAATGAGTTGAGATTGAGAAACTAAAGAAAACTATTGATAATTTACAAGATCAGGCCAAAGACAAAGATAAATTTATTAGTGAATATCAAAAGCTAAAATCCAATCTAAAGACATAAATTGAGCAATTGAAGCACATAAAGGATGGTAAATCTTATCTTGTTGGAGTAAGACATCTGATTTGGGATCAGATTGTAACATAAATAGGTAAAATATGGGAATGCTCCAATGTGGTATATGAGGAAAAGATAATAATCGATGAAGCTGAAAAAGTTGTACAACAAGATTTTTTGTATTTGGGTAACAACCCTCAAATACATGGTTGAATGATGAAGTTCCTAAATACGCGTTCCAGAGATGCCTTGATGTCAAAGGGAATCAGTAATAAAACTCATATAGTTCTGGAGATTGAAAGGGTCTTTACCAAAAGAAATCTCATTCAACAGACTCAAAACAAATGCATAATGTTGAGAAAGAATGTAGATAATTTCAATAATACATTTGAAAAATTGGTAAATATGGGTATATGAATTGT
This sequence comes from Picea glauca, assembly GCA_000966675.3. Classification (NCBI taxonomy): domain Eukaryota; kingdom Viridiplantae; phylum Streptophyta; class Pinopsida; order Pinales; family Pinaceae; genus Picea; species Picea glauca. The sequence goes on from JZKD02S0841060.1 coordinate 49,106, forward strand.
CTGGGGTGAAAAGGGTAAACATATTCCTTTTGAAACATACAGGAAATATCTTTTCAAGGTTATAGGTGATGATAAGAAGTTCAAGAAAATATCAGACGTGTTAAATTGGTAGACTATTATAGACATGTTGGTTGATGATTTTTATGTTTTATGTCAAGTAAAAGAGTTATTTTCTATGACTCCCACGTATGAAAAGTACACAAGATTGGATATTTCATTCACAAAGATGAAGTCATTTCATTACCCATCAAATGAGACGTGGCAACTCGTTCTTCATCTTATTAGCGGATAGTTGGGTTCAATAGTTTCAACAAAGTTAACTAAAATTTAGGGAATCATTCTATTCTCGAATGCATATCATCTTATTTTGTAATAGTTGATTTGATTGATGTAAACCAAAGGTTGAAAGATAGCTTTTCCAACCAATTTTGGTTGTAGACCTTTTTGTATAAAAGAAGGAAGACTTGATGTAATCAGGGCTGGATTTTGAACTGGAGACCTTTTGAAGTTTTAATAAAAATCAGTTTTGCAAGAAGTAAAGGATTCTTGGTTTTGATCTTTGGCATATGTGATCTTCCTGATTAATTTGTTATTCTTGTTTTTCTTCCTTTCTTTCAAATGTATATGAGTTTATGCCACATACAATTTAGTATGACCACTGTTGTCTATATCAAGCATTAGTTAAGGTTTCAGATTTCATGGATTCAAGTGTAAGTTAAATTTGTGACCCGTTTATTTAATATTATAATTTATTTATGTTTTGAAATGTAATTTTACTTGAAAAAATATAACTCATTTATTTTTGCCTGTATTTTCTTCTATTAGAGATAATTTTGATATTTATCTTTAGATACATCATTTTTATCTTTGATTTTGTTTTCCCATTATTCTACCAACGATAATTTAAATTGTGCCAAAGTATTAAGATCTAAGCCCTTTATGGTTTGACTATAAATAAAATAGATTTATCATAAAAAATCACATTCAAAACTGGTGTTAAGTTTCTATGTTCTTTGAACATATTTTAAAACTCCAACCACCTGATAATTAAAATGTCTTTGGGATTGTTTCCCTAGCCAAGAAATATGTCAAGGAATGCAACAATGATATCGTGGGAGTATGGGAATGCATAACAGGAATATCATAAAAACCAAATATAGAAGTAGAGAGTGGAATAATAAAAGAATAATGCCTCCTTGGAGGTGATCCTAAAAGATAACAACAACATACCCTTCTATATGTCCTTGTCACAAAGAAAGATGATGGCACCCTTGGGCACCATGTTTTTAGGAAACTCACTCACTCTGATAAATATGTGCGTGCTAATTCCCATCATTTCCCTTCCCCAAAACTAGGAGTGATCAACACCTTGGTGAATCGAGCTTTAAGAATCTCAAAACAAGAAATGGATCATTTGGCTCAAATTTTTAGGAAGAATGGATACAAATGTTGGAATACTGAGATAAGGGGGGTGAATTAGTATTATGCAATTTTTTACCACTTATAATCAAAACATGTAATCATTAACTTTATAAAAAATATATCATCAATATATCATGAGAAATATCAATCAACATAACATAACAAATAACCACATATACACAATACACTAGAATTTACGTGGAAAACCAAATGGGAGAAAACCACACAATGCTTTCTTATATGTCAAATATTACATTCATAGGAAGCACCAAATTCAAAATTCTCTAGCACCAACCCCCTAATTTATAGGCACCAACCTGAAGGAAGATCCAACTCCCTGATTTCTCTGACACCAACCAAAATAGGCTATGAACCCTTGATTTACAGAAACCAACCTAAAGGAACCTCCAACTCCTGGAATTCTATGGCACCAACTGGAAGGAGGATACAACCCCCTTTCCTTGCCTCGTCCTACATCCTTGAAGTATAAGTGTAGACTCAAACTGTCACTACCATTGATCATCCTGTAATTACCAATGTCACTGATACATCAACCAACCTTTCACTGTCACATAAACCTATAACTGATGATCAACCAATAATCCAAATTGTCCTTGTCCCTATCAATGTCATTGTCTATGTTACTTCCACTGTCTCTATTACTTCCACTGTCATTATATTTGTCATTGGTATACCATCATCAACCAACTATAACCAAATCCACTCACATGGATACCAAAACCATCACCATAACATGTACATCAACCATGCATAAGAACCTGTACCATACCATATTCCAAGTATGAAAGGTGTGCCAATGTATCAACAATGTTCCTCAAGTATGCACCATAACCATCAATATCATATACCAAGTATATACCTCAAATATATGCCAATATCACAAAAATGTGCCTCTAACAATGAACCATAACATCCATAAAATAAGTACCAAGGATATGTCTCAAGCATGTATCAATATTACCAAAACATGGACCTCATCCATATGCAACGATATACCAAAAGGGCCTCCATGACATGCCTTAAGCACGTGCCATACCATCCATGATACAAGCCTAAAAAAACACACAAATTACATACCTTTACTCATGGGGAAACAACTGATACATACCAACTCAGATATTGTAGAAACTCTATTGTACCATCATACCTTGTTGTAACATGAACCAAGCATCCTTCATCAAATATGGCTTAGCATCATTGGATATATGATAGATATCATGTGGGGCCTTGCATGAGAGATGCTAAACAACCTGCAGCGATGCCTCACGTGAAACTAGTAGCCTGAACCACGAGGGTAAGCTAAACTAGGGTTTCTCGAAACCCTTCCCTCTCTGCAAATCCGAGACTTTTGTACTTCGTTCTTCTCAGATCCTCTTCCTCATATATGCTACAAAAGATTTATCAAAATATCACTTGAAAGATAGAGAAACATTGAACTTGTGTGTGTACATATGAGAGACTTCTTGAGGTGTATTTGTACTTTTCCAAGTGACTTCTATTCTTCACTTTGGGGTCGACCTGTACTTTCTTGTTATAACTATTTTACCCTTTAATTAATGACTTGCCACTTCTTTTTGCAACCATTTATGGGATTTTTAACCATAATCTTGAGCTTCCAACTTCATGACCTTATAACTCCTTAATTGTGAGGATCTACACGACATACCACATACCATTGAAAATGACATGACAAGGACTATCCATCTATGAGGCTTTTGTATACACTTGAAGTATTCTTCAACCTCATTTTCATTAGTCAACTTTTGGCCTCAAGACCACACCTCTAGGTTTCTTGTATACTTCTTCAAAGAGTCTTTGCGTGAGGGCCATGCTTAAAGATATGCCATATGGGGACCACTTTTGTGATTTCTTCAATGATACCAAAGACTTCTAGAGGATTCTATGCTTACTCTAACATTGACATCAATGAAAATCAATTTTTTACCAATAATCCCCCTTTGGAATTGATGGCAACACTCATGCTCCCCCCGTGACCAATACACCCCCTGTCTGCATGCTTATGTTCTTTCCACCCCTTTGATGTCAATGGAAAAGTGTAACTCCCCTTTACCATCTACTTCTAAACTTTCTCTCTTCCAGTGCATTTATTCATTGGTGCTTCTTGATGAAGTAAACTACTGACATATATAAAATCATTCATATTAAGATTCCTTTATTGTCTCTACACAAATTATTTCTCCTCCCTTGTATTCTGAACAAAAATTGTGAAGATCATTGTCGAGTAGAAACTATTCCAAGTTTTTGTCAAAGATACTCAAATGTCTCTCTTGGAAGAGGTTTAGTGAAGATGTCGATGATTTATTCCTTTGTCCCAATATACTCTAACTTGATATTCTTTTGTATAACCTATTCTTGTAGAAAGTGAAACTTGATCGGAATATGTTTGGTATTGGAATGCATAATTGGATTCTTGGAGAAATTGGCAACACTGGTGTTTTCATAGAATATTGAATTAGGATCATCATACTTCACTTGTCTATCTTGTGACAGGACTTAACAAGCCTCAACAAAGAACATAAATTACATACCTTTACTCATGGAGAAACAAATGATACATACCAACTCAGGTATTGTAGAAAATATATTGTACCATCATAACTTGTTGTAACATGAATTAAGCACCCTTAATCAAATTCGTCTTAGCATCACTGGACATATGCTAGATATCAAGCAGGGCCTTGCATGACAGACGCTAAACAACCCGCAGGGGTGCCTCGTAGGACACCATTAGCCTGACCCGAGGGGGTCACCTAAACTAGGGTTTCTTGAAACCCTTCCCTCTCTGCAACTCCGAGACTTTCATACTCCGTTCTTCTCATATCTGCTTCCTCATATATGCTACAAAATATTTACTAAAAGATCACTTGAAAGACATAAATGATTGAACTTGTGTGTGTAAATATGAGAGGCTTCTTGAGGTGTATTTATACTTTTCCAAGTGACTTCTATTCTTCACTTTAGGGTCTGTTAGAGTCCTATATTTCATAGTATCATATGGTGATTGAATTTTTCTCCTTCAGTGATTTTATGTTGTAAATAATATTTCATACTACAAATGATTTCCAAAAGAAAAAGAAAAAGATAAAAAATAATGAAATTGAAAAGAGGGTATAAAATGTGATGTCCCATTCCCAAGAGTAGGCCAACAGGGAGTGACTTAGTAGTTTATGTGTTCTCGTATACTATATTCAGGCACAAACAGGGAACAAAAGGGAGAAATAAGGGTGATTTGGTGGCTAAACTATGAATTAAGCCAAAAAGCATAGGAAAAGTCACTTAAGCCTAAGCCAACGAAGAATTAGAACAAAAAGGTGCTAAAGGGGGACTTAATTAATTAATTATTCACCTTAGGAGGAAAAACGCCTAGCTTAAGTGAGGTCAATGGTGAATTAGATAGGGAAGAGCATAAAGGGAGGAATTCAACTTAATTCCTCATTATCCATTGTTATGATTTGATGTTGAGAGTTCCCAGAGAAGGAAGAGATTCGATTTCTATTGTTTTGTGGATTTCTAGAGGAAACCACCACCATTGATCAGTTTCGGTGTTGAGATACACATCCTATCCCATCAGAGATACCATCCAGGTATTTCACCGTGATATTCAAAAGTATCTAGTTATTAGTGTTGCGCAACTCAGCGAGTGGGGGTGCAAGTTCAGATAGAGGGTTTGTGTAGCTGCATAAGATCAAAGCTCAGATTGTAGTTTCCTTCCGACCTAGTTGAGATCCATCCAGGGCACATAGATTGATCCACTTCCTATGAGATTTGGATGTTAGAATCCTTCAGAGCACATCATTCAACCATTTAGGGTGCAACTCTTTTGGAAGGACAGTTGGGGTTATAGACGAAGCATCAGAGCCGATATGGGGAAACCCTTCCGACCTAGTTCTGCATTTGGTGAGGCGATCATTTTGAGTCCTATAGAAGCTGAATCTGTTGATGGAATCATTTGGGGCACATCCAGAGAGCCCATGAGGTGCATAGACCCCTAGGGGATGAGATCTAGAGAATCATAGGCCAGATCTGTCATCTGACAGTCACCGATATCATTATAGAGGTCAGGACGCTTCTATTGGGGAAGTTTCCATCTCATTCCGATGGGTATAACCTTTCAGAAGAGTTTTCGAGTTTGTAGCAGTTACCGTGCTTCTCTGGAACCACCAATTTTGTCGATCTATCTGTGCATGCATAAGATCTTCCTTCATCTTCTGATCATGGGTATTTTATGTTATTTGTTTGTATTCCAGTGATGATCCATGAGATCTAACTGAAGACTATCTTCTATATTTCCAATATTTCATTGTATTTCCATGCTTGAATCTCATAGTACATATTATTGGGCAGTTGATGTTCCTTATTTCCGCATGCATCATATATATACTGTTTAAACCATAACATATAACATGCACATGAAACAACCATGAACTATCTCAAGAAAATAACTAAAACACATCTAGAAACCCCCAGAGTATCAGATCTGAAGATAAAACACATCCATAAACCCCCATTGTATCAGATCTGTGAGACAGAACACTAGATACGTCGTAGATATCCTGATCAACTGGATCAGGGATATTTCAGTGGTATTATATCTTTAGTACTGCCAACCTATGACTAAAGATGATGAGTAAAACAAAAGACCCAGATGGCCAGAATATGTCACTTACAACAGGTGCAAGGAAAGAAGGCCTAGGCATGACTTTCCTCCTTTCCCTCCCAGTTCAGAGGAAGAGAAAGAGGCACACATAGAAGCAACAAGAAGAGAAAAGAATGAGGCTAAGCTCGAGGTAGAGAGGATGCTAGGATATAGATATGAGTGACCAAAGGGTAGTGGTAAGCCCCCCATGGAACTAGATGCAACCTTCATGCAAGTTATCAGTGATATGTTAGCTAGTCAGTGGACCATGTCTCAGTCCTTGGCAAAGGTGGCTGATAGATTGGCTATGGTGGGCATCCTGGGCACACAAGACCCACATGTAGCACATGGGAACTCAGGGGTAGGAAGTATACCTTAGTCACCCACTCACACCTACACCTCTGTGAGTAGGATTCCCCGACCTTTGTTTCCCAGTTTCCAGAGGGCACCCCCGGTAGCAGCATAAATGATGATAACACAGAGACCGCCCACTCATGTAGAGGACATTGCAGAGTATTGGTGGGAGTATGAAATGTTGGGCCATGACTTCCATCAGGACATGATCCTAGTCGAGTATTGTGGATTCAGACTCAGTAACCGCCTTAGAGATCCACAAAGAGGAGGGTCGTAGCAGCAGCAGGGGCATAACATTGATTTCATCCATAAATTTGGTAAACTCACCATACCTTCTTTCAACGGATCGTCCAAATGCACCGCCATATCTTGGGCATAGAAGCTAGACACCTACTACAAACTCAACCATATGACCGAGACAGAGGCCATCAATTTCTCTACCTTACACTTGGAAGGTGAGGCACATGAGTGGTAGTATCATGGATTAGTGACATTAGGCCACAGTCACATCACCTCCTACAGAGAGTTCACAAAGAGACTCATGGATAGATTTGACAGGAGGGATCCAAAGATCCATTTCAGAGATCTAGCCCAGTTGAGACAAACTGACATAGAAGAGGCATTCATCTCAGAGTTTCAGTGGGTAGTAGTGGAAGTGACAGATATATCCGAGCCTCGACTGATCATGTTATTCACAGAAGGGCTCACAGAACCCTTGAGAGGATGGGTGAAGGCATACTGACCTCACACCTTGTAGGATGCCATCCTACGCACTAGATATTTGGCGGACTCCATGCCAAAAAATAAACACTTTACCAAACCCTTTGCACCATAGAGAGACAAGGATCAGAAGAATCCTCAAAGGGAATGGAAGGGTAAGCCCAAGCTGCATGATGACACGAGATGGGAGTTGATGAGGAAGAAGATTTTCTTCTCTTGCAGAGACCGTTGGGTCCCAGGGCATAGATGGATGGGAAAGGAATAGATCCAGTACATTGAAGTGGAATCAGGCAGTGAGGAGGATGATGAGGATATCGAGGCATGGGAAGACAGTGATTCACAGGATGATACAACTCATGAGCCAGAGAAACATCCAAAGAAACCTCAGATACCAGTAGGGGAACAACCCAAGGAGGAGACAAAACCTCGTAGAGAGGTGAAAGGGGGAACCATAAGTACCCTTTCAGGAGTACCCAGGTACAACACTCTCAGGCTAAAGGGCCTTGTATAGGGATAGTGCATGACTTCTTTAGTTGATAGTGGGGCCACCCACAATTTCATAGACACATCCTTAGTAGCCAGGAGGGGGTTACACACTGAGGAGTTTCAGGGATTCCATGTAGTAGTGGCAGATGGATACACGATGACATGTTTGGACATGATCCCAGAACTAGAGTTCAAACTAGGCAACTACACCATGACATATACCTTCTATGTAGTTGACCTATCAGATACTGATGTCGTGTTGGGGGTACAGTGGTTTTATTCATTTGGGGAGATTGGTTTCAACTATCAGACGTTGACCATGAACTTCAAAGACGCTAGTGGATCGAGAGTTGTGCTGAGAGGCATGTCTATAGGGGCACCTCGAGTAGTATCAACAAAGAGGATGGAGTAGATATTTCATCACGGTGATGTGGCCTACACAGTAGAGTGTTTGATCACCACATAGAAGGATTTAGAGGGTAGGGATCATTACTATCCACAGATCATAGAAATTTTGGGTCAGTATGACCCAGTATTTGGGCTGATACCACCAGGGAGACCACCCGACAGGGTATTTGGGCACACAATTGAGTTAGAGGTAGGGGCTACACTAGTGATCACAATGCCCTATAGGCACCCCAAGAAATTCAAGGACGATATTGAGAAAGCAATCAAATAATTGCTTGTGATGGGGCACATTAGGCCCAACATGAGTCTTTTTGCATATTCAATCATTCTAGTAGAAGGATGGCACGTTACAGATGCGCATCGATTAAAGAGCGGTCAATAAGAAAACGATCAAGAATCAATACCCCATTCTATGCATAGATGAGCTGATGGACGAGTTACATGGGGAAGTTTTCTTCACTAAGATTGATCTACGATCAGGATACCATCAGATTACCATCGGGGAGAAGGACATTGAGAAGACAACATTCTGATGCCATTTCAGACACTTTGAGTTCTTGGTCATGTCATTTGGATTGACCAACGCACCGACCACTTTCTAGTCTTGCATGAATCACATCTTTAAGGGACAGTTGAGGAAGTACATTATGGTATTCTTCGATGATATATTGATATACAACAGGATGTGGGATGAACATTTGGCACATTTGGAGGAGGTCTTGAGCATTATGCAGGCAAAGTCATTATATGCCAAGGAATCCAAATGTGATTTTAGCATGAGAGAACTATTGTACTTGGGGCATATCATCAGTGATCAGGGAGTATAGGTTCATCAGGAGAAGATTAGGGCCATTATGGATTGGCCAACACCCAAGAATCTTACAGAGTTGAAGGGATTATTTGGGTTATGCAGTTACTACAGGCGGTTCATCAATGGCTTTTCATAGTTGGGAGCACCACTAATAGACTTGTCCAAGAAGGGTGATTTCCATTCGACAGAGGAGTCACAACAAACATTTTATAAAATGAAGGAGGTTATGAGCACATGCCCTATTCTATCCCTTCTAGACTTCTCACAACAGTTTGTCTTAGAGTGCGACGCATCAGGGGTGGGGATTAGAGAAGTTTTGATGCAGGGGGGCCACCCCATTGTGTTTGAGAGAAAAAATCTCAATGAGTCAGAGAGACTCTATCCTATTTACAACAAGGAAATGCTAGCGATCATGCATGCCTTAACCAAATTCAAGCAATATCTGGTTGGAAGGAAATTTGTAGTGAAGATTGATCATAACAGTCTCAAATATTTCCTAGATTAGAAAGACCTCAGTGAGAGACAATAGAAGTGGGTCTCAAATATCCAAGCCTTTGAATTTGACATTGAGTATGTCAAGGGAAAAAGAAATATCGTAGAAGATTCCTTGTCCAGGAGGCGAGCAGGGTGTTCGATAATGGACTTTTGTACAGATTGGAAAGCTCATTTGTTGGTGGAGTACTCCAAAAACAAAATTGCTTGTGAGGTGATGGATGGATAGGTGGTTGATGATAGATACCATGTTTTGGATGATGCCATTTTCTATAAGGACCGGATCTACTTGGTTCCAAAATCTACCCTGAAGGGGAAAATTCTGAGGGTGTTTCATGATTCACCTATAATAGGGCATCATGGGTACTTAAAAACATATATATAGATCAGGGAGAGATTCTCATGGAAGAGTCTTAAGGATGATGTGATGAAACACATCAGGGAGTACATGACTTGTCAGTAGAACAAGTCCGAGAAAACACACCCCACAAGGTTACTACAACCTCTACCCATTCCAGAGCAGAAATGGGAGATAATTTCTATGGATTTCATTACAGACCTTCCTCGAGTGCAAGGCAGGGACTGTATATTTGTGGTGGTCGACAGGCTCACCAAATTTGCACATTTATTTTCCATACCGATGGAATACAAGGCCATACAGGTAGTAGAGTTATTTTTAGGGAGGTATTCTAGTTGCATGGTTTACCCAGGCAGATAGTCAGTGATAGAGATGGGCACTTCATCAACGCATTTTGGTAGGATATTTTTAGGTTGACAAGCACAGAGATAGATACGAGTACCAGCTACCACCCACAGACAGATGGAAAAACAAATATCGTCAACAAATGGGTGGAGGGGTATTTGAGGAACTGTGTGGGGGGGCAACAACGCACATGGGTGAGATGGTTACACATGGGTGAGTATTCCTACAACACAACTTACCATATGTCTATCGAGATGTCACCATTCAAGGAATTGTATGGATACGATGCACCCTCCTTTGTGGAGACTGTGTTTAGAGACAACAGGGTCCCAAGGGACAAATATTGGGTTGAGGACAGTCAGAGGATTCTGCAGGCAATGAGGGAGAAATTGCAGACAACTCAAAACTAACAGAAGATCTATGCATACCGATAGAGAGTCGAGCATAGTTTTGAGGTAGGGGATTTGGTTTTTCTGTGATTACAACCATACAAACAGTCCTCCTTGAAGAGGAGTGGAGTAGAGAAGTTGAAGCCAAAGTTTTATGGGCCATACAAAGTCATCAAGAGGATAGGTGAGGTGGCATACGAGCTAGAGCTACCAGAGGGTAGCAAGATTCATAATGTCTTTCATGTCTCTTGCCTTGAAAAGGTCATGGGAGAAAATATTATCATTTCATAGGAGTTGCCACCCTTGGATGAGAAGGGTCAGTTGGAGCTAGTGTCGGAGGAGGTACTAGAGCAGAGAGAGCACAGGTTGAGGAGAAGGGTCATCAGGGAGTGCTTAGTTAGATGGAGGGGTCTTCTAGTGAAGGATGCCACATGGGAGGTGTTGTAACAGATATTAAAAATTTTCGATGTTACTTAGGCACTTTCGCCCAATTTAACAACAGTATCCAACAAAGCTTATAACATTCAATGTCAAAATAGGTGTTGAGATCGTCGCTCTGTCAATTCGAGGTTTAGTTGCCCAAGATTCTCCTCTCCATAATAGTAGGGATGTGACTATCCACAATGTCTACAATACCTCCATGCAACAACGAACCTCCACTTTCTGATGCAACAACAACAGGAACAACATTGCCAACAACAACAGTTGGTGAGAGCTGAACCCCTGGAACGTCAGAGGTTCCAATCGCAACCTCCTCCTATTCAATCTGAGGGCCCGTCCAATCCATAACAATCCAGTTCCAGTTGTTGGGAAGAAGCGAGATATTAATGGCTTTGTTGTACCTTCGAACAGACTTCCTATTCCTAATCTTAGTCCATCTCAATATCGTAAAGCTTTGTAAATCTTTTTGTGGGATTTGTTCCTAAGAATATAACTGAAGATGAAATACGGCCCATATTTGCTCAGCATGGAAATGTACTTGAAGTTGTTTTGGTTAAAGATAAGATAACTGGCAAACAACGAGGATTTTGCTTTATTATATATGCAACTATTGAGGAAGTAGACAGAGCTATAAAAGAACTTGACAATAATTATACATTACCTGGGAGTACAGGACCAATGAGGGTGAAATATGCTGATATAGAGCTTGAACGGCTTGGTGCAGAGGAATATAAATTGTTTGTTTCGAATGTTAATATGCATGCTAAGGAAAAGGAAGTTGAAGAGATTTTTGCTCGATATGGTCATGTGGAAAATGTATCTATTATAAGAGACGGTCTAACACAGAGTAAAGGTTCTGCAATTGTTACATACGGATCAAGAGAAATGGCAACACGAGCTATTGATTCTTTGAATGGAACTTTCGTGATGGAGGGTTGTCAGCATCCATTAAATGTAAAATTTATTGAATCTAAGAAACGCGGAATTGGATCACATGCTCCTTATCCTGCATTTGGATGATAGGGATTTGTTTATGGACCAATGGGAGCCAGAAGCATTGCAGGTCCTAGTCGTGGCACAAGAGGCCAATACCCACCCACAAATGCTCACAACTTGGGTGGACAAATAAGGGGATCTTCTAGATGGAATCCTTTTGAGGGTACCCCTCCCATGGAGGGAGCAATGAGTGGGCCAAGAGGGAAAGTGCATGGTTTTGCATGGAGACCTGTACAGATGCCCCCACAAAGTATTGGTCCTGGATTGAGCAATTCCCCTTCACTTGGGCATGCCTTCAATTCAGCTCCTATGCAACAACAAATTTGGCTATATGGCCAACAAGCGCCTCAAATACAACTGCAGTTACAAGAACAAGTGAAACAATGGAAGCAACACCAAATGCAACCACTACCTTACTCTGAGATGCATCATAATTCTTATAATTCTATACAACATGGTCAACCACCACAATCAGGACCACTTTTATTATCAAATGAGAAATTGCCTGTTTTTCAGCCTCAACTGTCTGCGCCACCATTGCAACATACTGTGAATGGTTTACATCAGATGCAAATGCAAGAAAAAGCACCAACAGAACATTCTGTTAACCAGGAAATTCAACTTCCAGCTATTCATAATCACTTTCAATCACAAATGTGTCCCCCATTGCAACTTGTCAAATGATTAATAATGGTTCAAAGAAACGACAGAGTATCTGGCAGTCGCAGAATTCTAGAAGCAAACCGTTTATTTTTAATTTATTTCTTTTAAAAACTGAGTTATGTAACGTATCTCCAGAGGCGATTAGTTAAATAATCATT
>JZKD02S0841060.1:72631-99314 GCA_000966675.3 Picea glauca
AATTATTTTGAAGTAAATTGTAATTATAATTTTATTACTATGAAAAATTAGATTTTAAATGTGCTAGATGTAGTAATTATTAAATTTACCGTGGTATTCTAATTTAATGGTTGTTATAATTAAGTTAGATTCATTACAACATTGTTTGTTGAGTAATACCCTGCGAAGATCACGCCAAGCTAAGATGTCAAACTGTCACCACCATCTCTCACCACCAACAGACAAATATTTCTTCTGGTAACACAACATCACCATCCTTTTATTGTTAATTCTATCAATTATGGCTCCCAAGGTCAAGCCTACCGACACATATGAGAACCCAATGATTCCCCCTTCCGTCGACTTGTACCACATCCCTATGGTAGACAAAGAATACAAGGTTACATAGCCGAAGTGCGAATTTGATTTCTTCGAATTTCACTCTTGGATGAAAGAGATTTTCCTTGAATAGAGTGATGAAATTGGACTATGGGAGTCCAATTTTCCCCTTTATATGTTTCCTTAGACTTACCATTTCCCAGAATTTGTCCTCAGATGCCAAGCCAATTACTTGCCAGGCCAAAGAGCTATTTCCTCCCCCACTAGTGAAGTTCTATTCACAATTACCTCTGATACAATTAACCAAATGCTACAGATCCCTAAAAATGACTCGACCACCCCATTCTCTATCAAAGCCCTAAATGAGCTATACTAGAAATTAACCTTCCCCCAGAGAGCCCATATTTTTGAGATGTTTCTCCCTGAAGATTCCCAATTACCCAAGAAAAATCCACCATACCCCTATTCCATTTTTACAGTGAAATAAAACTAGATCATACCCATGCTATCATATCTATTAGGTTATTACTCTAATGAATGGGTAGATGAACCTATTCTAGGTTTTCTGTCCATTTTCTCTACAGAAGAAAAAGTTGAGTGAAATTTAATTTTAGTCAATTTTTAGCTGATAGTGTCCATGAACAATTCTTGAAGTTTTCGACTGAAGGAATGTTCAAAAATTCATCAATGCTGGTTTATATGTTCTTATTTTATCTAGCATACATGTTTCCTTTTTCACTTCAGAAGTTAAATGAGAAAGGAAGCCCACATTCATTCATATTCCGGACCTCAATGGTGAGGAAGAACTCAACATAGTACAGTTTCAAGAACTTCATTTACCAATTCATCCACCCAACTACTTGTTTGTTGAACAACAAAATAGAACCCAGGATTAGTGAAGAAATTCAAAAGTTTTTTCACCTATCTGATCAGGCCAATACAATTGACTAGTATTTATACCATAACTATATATAAATCAGGGTGTATGGATGTGAGATGCCACCTTATAAATTGCCTAAATACCTCCCAATGAGGATTTTTGCATTGGAGTATATAAGGCAAATGATAAATTCAGATGAAATTCATTTTGTGGAAACCAAGAAAAAATCCCAATTCAGAATCAAAACTCAGATTGGGCCTTTCATTTGTAACAACAGAGTAGCAGGTGAAGAAGAAGAAAACCTTTTGAAACAAATTAAGTTTCCTTTGAGCTTCACTTGATCATATGACCCATTTGGCATTATTTTTGAAATCAGGACCAAACAAAAGACCACTCCATATTTGCACACACAGAGGCCAGAGGTTGAAAAATATATGAACTAGACTGAAGGGGAAGAAAACACCTTGCAAGAACTAGAGGAACAACTTATCTCTATAACCACTTCAAAGAAAACTACACCTAAAAAGAAAGCAGAGAAAAGATCAAGGAAGGAAGTTTCTCCTTCAGACACAGAGGTACTAGCTGAAGATTTTCAAGTATATAGAAAGGGGACTAAAACCAGTCACACAACATATTTTCTTAAATAGGTATAGATGCAGTCCACCATAGTTTTGGAAGGACCACATTCTTCAACCTAGTCATATAGTCTGTTTACAGGTTCTCCATCATCACCATCATCTCAAATAAATCCAAATACAACTCTGACAACTGAATCCGTTCATGGACAAAATGAGTCAAACATCTTTGACAAGTATAAGGAAATTAAACAAAGGAATGAGCTTCTTAATACCAGTATTTATACTCAGTTTTGGAAACAGACCTGTACTTCCCATAATAGACTGTTTTCAGCTTTTGACACAAATAAGGGAAGAATGCAAATGTCATTCTTACAGACATAAGTCCCCTATCCAAAGACAACAACATATTACAAGAATACTGCTTTTAAGTTTGATATAAAGGATGTTCATCCTGTAGATCAAATGGACATGCACAAAGAAATAGGGGAGACGATGTTTTCAACTCTAGAAAATACCTCAATAAATGCTTCTAAATTGCAGGTATCCCTGAATAATATCCAGTCCCAATAAAATCTTGAGAATATCTCTTCTTTGGCTAAATATAATAAAATAAAATCATTGGAAGAGTTAGTTCTCAAAATTGGATATGATCCAACTAATGTCAAAGAAACAGAGGAGCTGATAAAAAATAAGAATGTTGATATAACATCACTCATGAAACAACTGAAGCTTCCAACAATAAAGGATTCACAAACTAAAGAAGTAGTTGAGACAAAAATCCAAAAAGAAGAAATGTTAAAATTGATCATGCAGAAAAATGCACAAATAAGGGAAATGGAAGCAGAGATGGACAAGTTGATCAAAGAAAAAGAGAAGAATGTGAAGTTGGCCATGATTCCACTAGATGTAGTTCCCCTGAAAGGGATCAAAACAACAAAAGTGTTTATATGAACAACAATCCCAGTACAAATTTCATATGCCTCTAATAAACTAGTAAAATCTATGGAGGATATGTCCATACAAGGGGAAGAAATTAAAAAGTTACAGGAGGAGGTAAAGACATTACATGAACTGAAATCAATGTTCCATGATTCTCATCAGGTAGATATGCACAAGTCTCAAAGGCTCATCCAACAACTGAAACAATTGGGGAAAGAAACAACCATGGAAATCACCTTAGACCAAGCTAAGGAAAACATATGGATAGACATCAACAAATACATGACAGAGATTTGGCCCTCTATTTAGATTATTTTTTAGCAACATGAATTAATCCAGAAATCTAGAGGAGCCATTGAAATTATCAAAGAAGAATTGGGACAAAAACTAACAAAGGCCACAGAGCTCATCAAGTTTCTAAACTCTAAAATTAAATAGGAGTTAGAAGAGCTGGAGATAAAGGAAAAAATTGAAACCATCTTGGAAATCAAGAAGGTGTTGATCAAGAAAGGCCTCATGTTGTAGTTGGAAGAAAAATATCAGGTTATGGACATAGGTGTGCAGAGGTTCTTCAACAGGTTTGAGGTGCTACACAAGAAATGGATTCCTGGATTGTTAGTACTGAATGACAAATTGATCACTATGCCTGATTACAACCAGAAATTGAAAACAATTGCAAAGGATAATTCAAAGTTTGCAGGGATACAAGGAAGCATCAATGGGAAAGAATTCCTGGAAATATAGTTTGACTTGAGCATTCAACATGAAATCAAATATATCTTCATTACTAAGCCTACTTATTCCATGTACACAGAGATGGATGAAATATACAAAAAATACTCAAGATATCAATCCCAAGTAAAAATAGGTGGGATAAGCTATGCGAGTTACTTGAGTAAAGATAGGTTCGATGTTTCAACCAGCAAGGAGAAAAAACTAAGCAAAGTCAAAGGGACAAGTCATCAACAACTTCCACCAAATCAACACTAGAAATCCGAGCAGATCTACAAGATTCCTATATTTTTTGTAATTTGAGATTCAGTTAGTTTAGATATCCCACCAAAATATCATGATCATTTATGATAGGATTTGATGTAAATAACTATTGTTGCGTCTCTTTTTTCACCTAAATGAGGAAAATAGAGATGCTTACAAGCCCAGTTGGGTTAGCTAGGCAAGACAACAGTGAAGGAAAGAGTTAGAAGTACAAAACATAAAGGATAAGCAAAGAATTAAACTAATAACATTAAAAGAAACTAAACTAGAGTGCATAAAGAGATTAGAACAAAAATAACCAACACACATGCCACCAATGGAAAGGATTGTATTAGTGGAAAGAAAACACCAAAGAGAAAGGGAGATATATGGGTCCCCTCTTCCTCCAAGGGAGGGCTCTTGGACCCCAAATATTGAGCTCTTCTTACAAGTAATAAACTAGAATGAAATGGTGAAGAGAATCCAAAGAACATTCACTCAAGAGGTGATATGAATGGCTAAATGAAATGGTGCTTGTATACTCTTGATGAGAAAAGAGGATTCTCCAAGAGAATATAAGAAGCATGACAATACAAACGAATTCCTTGAAAATATAGTGCACCCATAGCCTATTTTTATAGCATATATTTGAGGCATTATGCAACTAGTTCTTAGTGTGAACAAGGGGCTCTTTAGGGCACCTTTAGGTCTTTGACCAACCCCCCAGTTGGATTCAACTGAGATTTGAGTGTCAGATCGACTTGGAAGCTGAACCAGAAGTGGGTGGAAGGCCGACCAATATAATAAATGCACTGTTTTCAGATGTGTGCAACTTTTTGCATCCACAGTCGTGCATCGGGCGCATGTGCACTTTTCCGACGTTACCTGACTGTCACACATGCGCATGCGCCTTGTGTAGTTTTAGTGCATGCTGATTTTATTGTTGGTTGTATAGTTTTGGACCTTTTGGAAATGAATTTTTGGTCCATGAGTGAACTAATGAGTTTTTTGAAGATGTTGGATTCCTGTAACCATTTGCGGATGAAATTTCGATGATAACAGATGTCCCCCGATGTGTGAGGTTAGGAGCATATGTATAGCCAAAGTACATAAATGTTTCTTCTACTAAGAGTACCATTGTAAGAAAGAGCGATAATGAGAGTATCAAGAGTGACCCGATGGAGGGAGAGGGGAACTTGTAGGACCCAAACCTTTCACAAGGTGTAAAAAATAAAACTGTGTACAAACGAGGTGGGCATGTCCCATGCTCGTCTCATGCAACTCAAAAATGTGTGAGATAGTAACTGAAGCTGTATGTTCATGTAGATAAATGAAATGCTCTCCAAGGTGGTTTGATAATGTCATAGGACAATTTTGATGGTGAACAAACTCTGAAAAGAGGCGATGACACCTGTAAGAGGTGTCGATGATTCACATGCATTGATAGCCTATCAAATTTCCGAGGTCTTCGGCTAAGATAAAACAATTGCAATAGTCGCAAAGTAAGACCCACTGTAACCTGAGATAGTGTTGAAGTCAAATGTTATGGGGGTCAATGACATCAGAGAACAATGGTGGTTTTCCTTGTGCCATCCAAGACTCCTCATTGTAAAGGTAACGAGAGTCAAGATATTTTCTCCCTTCTGGAAACCGTACTGATGTCGATAGAAAGGGAGACACGACTCCAAGAAGCAAAGGGATTCTTGAAATCCATTGGATGAGATCAAGAACTGATGAGGTACATGGACGAAGTCAAGATGCTGTGAGACTCAAGACTGCCCTTGGTTCGGGAGATATGAAAAGTGGAAGCAACGGTAAAAATGAATCTAGCGTTAGGGGGATGACTAGACGAGGGTGAGTTGTGCTAGAGGCATGACAAAATGGACAAACACATAGATAAAAAAGGTGTATGGAATGTAAGATACTCGGGGTTTATGGATAATGTCATTCATGAGAGGAAGTGAAAAATTCCCCAACCAAGGGAGACAAGGGTTGCGTTGCCTAAAATGGAAGGTCGCTAAAGGCGACAACATAAAGCTATGTAAATGCAGGGAAAAGGTTTTGTACAATTATTGAAAGAATAAAGAATGAGTTGGGATGACTGTGCAGATACAGAAGCGGGTGCCCCAATGTAATATGGCTTGGCCAATGATGGTGCAAGTTGTTTGGGAAACAAGTGGAGGGTGAGGGCCCCATAGGTGGGTTTCTGTATTTAGGGAAATGTATGGACGACAATTTGCAGATGGGAAAACTGACGGTGGATGAAAATGGATGGTTAATGATATTACGGGGGTGCAGTTAAAATAGAACCATGATGAAGTAACCTGAGAGTCCATTGGGTAGGATAGCATAGTGAGGAGAAGGAGTATGTGGCTAGTTCTCGATGATGTGTAAGACTATTGGGACTCCCATCTCTAAAGGGTGAAAACATCATGAGTGTCAAAGTGCCAAGGGGGACTATGAATGGGACAACTCATGTGGGGGAGGGTGCTACTGGGTGACAGTACTGAAATGCAATGGAGGTGAAAGTACTGTAGAGCCGGACATAGGGATCCTAGAGGCAAATATTGGTGGGTGTCACTGGGAGATGCAATTTGATATTTAGAGGGAATGACTACATGCTAGTGTCGATGATATACCTGAATGGATACTATTGACGTATGACGATCAAGTACTTGCACACATGAAAACCAAATACTCGACATGAACAATATCTGAAGAGAAAGATCATATTACAATTATTCAATAATATGTGAATGTAAGCATGCATACCTGAGTGTTAGAGGAGAAAAATGCCCCCCGGGGGCTAAGGATGGAAAATGGCCTAGGGAATGGAATTGTGTAGGTGATGGGGCCCTGATCCCGTGGCTGAAGATAGATCGAAAAACAGATGCTCAGAGATCCTAGAATTGAGTCTAGAAGTTTGGAAAAATGGGCTATATATAGCTGTAGGGCCCACAATACCAGCTCATTTATACCTGTTGTCTTATTGAGTGGACAAGCAGTTTTAGAGGATATTTGGAGATTTCAGGAGATCGAGGTAGTCGATTCAGGATCAACGAGCTTCAGGTTAGTTGTCATATCCTCCTGCATAGAATTAGGGTTTCTGTTTTTAGGTAGGGCCTCAGGTTCGGGTGAGAAGATATGAACCACATCAAGTGATGGGGTAGGGGTACTCACTGGTTTTGCTGGAGGGGGGGGGGTGTAGGGTTTTGAATAAGGGCCATTTGGCGATGCTTGTATTCAATGATCATAGTACATTGATATGTGAAATGATCAAGTGATTTGCATAGAGAGCAAGGACACCTCGTACATTTGTTGACTGAGGTCATGACATAATGGATGTCAGTGACATGTGTTGGGGATGATGTATATGGGGTGGGTTCTTTCTGAAATATCTAGCGTACTACTGTTAGTGTCTGTTGGAATTGAGGTAACTCTGGACAATGGTGTGTATAATGGCCATATTCTAAACATATGGCCCATGTGAATTTGGTTCGCAGTCCTTTGCTACTTGTGTTAGGGGAGATAACGACAATATTGGATGAAGTGACAAGCGTTGGTGGTGCTCAAGGGAGTTGAATTATATTGCATAGATCTGGTAAAGATGGGCATTTTTTGGTGGGGTGTCTGTCTTTCTTGCATAGTTCACAAGGAGGTTGGACATGTGGGGGAAGTGGAGCAGTGGGATCTTTCTTTTTCCGTCTGCCCCCAACTATAGCAGGGGTGCTAGTGAGTGGGGTTGTGGGTGGGATGGTGGGGGTAAGTATTGGAATCTGCATTGGGATTCCTTATGTTTGGGGAGGGAGGGATGGTTGAGTGACCATCTCAGGCAGATGTAGATACCAGACTTGGATTTCTAGCACCATATTAGGAAGGGTGAGCGTTACAGATACCTTGAAATCTTGTACGTCTGGTGGGGGGTAAAATAAAGGGATTTGGGTAATGGCTTGGGGGACTGTTTTCCAAATCGGGATATGGCCCTAGGGGAGGGGAAGATTAGGAATAAGTAGAGCCGAACAAGTTCCAGGGGATTCCTGAGGGAGAGTTTCTATGACTAGTGGGACGTTAGAGATAAAAGAGGCCTTGGTGGGAGGGAGTGTATCTTCAATTGTCGTTCCTTTGGTGGAGACGACACATACTTGTGTTGAGGGATGGATGAGTGGTGGTGCTCCATTGTATGTCTGTAGCACGGATGGGTCCTTAAAAATTCTGGGGGCCATCTCGATGAGTGGATAGGCATCTAGATTAGTGTGGACTAAAGGGAGGATATTGTCTATGTTGGATGAAGGATTAGGCTCATAATGTGATACTTGATCGATGGTAATGATATTTCTATTATGGGGAAACATCATGGTTCAGAACACAGAAGAGGCGACTGCCTTCATAGAATACATGTAGCTACAACTGAACAATATATTGTGATCAAGTGGGGCATCGATAACCTCAATGTCAATAAGAATGGTTTTTTCCCCGAGTTCGATGGGGACATTTTGGAAGAGCCCCTCGGGAGAGGAGGGTCATCCGTTGTAAGCCCTCAGAGTAATGGTGGATGGTATGAGCTATGGAGAGCCAAGTTTCTTCCAGACGGTTTTGCACCTGATGCATGTGGATGTACCTTCATCAATAATGAAATGGTGGACTGTGATGTTCTGGGTTTTAACCAGTATTTGGAAAGCGACCAAAGTGGGGAGATGAGGTTCCCCACTACCGAGATCGACTAGACTATAATTGTGGGCTTCCCTAGCCTTGAGGGTTGTTGACATTCCTTCATAATGGGATGCGAGGGATGCAAAGAGGTGTTTCAGTATTGGGGCACAAAATCATCAAAGGTGGGCTAGTTGTGACTGGGGTGGCCTTCGAGGTAGTGGGAGTAGGGCCAGAGGGTGCGTTGTATTGACGACTAGACGTTTGTAGAAGGACTTCTTCCTCACTAGTGAGGAGGATAGTGTGATCTGTAGGAGGGCATGGGTTGGCATATTGTCCTATTTGTGGTGGGGCTGGGTGCATTTCCTGTTGGGTGTTCATTACCCCTTGGTGTGGTATGGGGTTTTGTAACACAAATAGGGGGGGTTTGTTTCACATATTGTTGTGGGGCTTGCCGGGGAGCAGGCGGTACTGGGGGAGGTGGTCCATTTTCGGATTCTTTCATCCGTTTGAAGTTTGCAATTTAAGGGCAATGGTGAGTATAATGGCCATACTCACCACAAAGGGCACAAGGGAAGTTTGTATGAATATTGTTGTTTTTATTCCCTTGGAGTTTGTTGTTATTACCCCCTTGGGGGTTCTAGCTCCCCTAGTTCTGGTTGGCCCTGGCAGGTTGGTTCTGCTGGGGTTGGTTCTGGTTTCCTCTTGGTCCAGGATTATTGTTGTTTTGGTTTTTTCCTTTCTTTTTGGCATTGTTTGACTGATGAGTCGAATTATCCATATTCAGTTGTTCAAAATTTTTATACTGCTGAATGGGAGAGGGTTGAACAAAATTAACCCCAGCATGTGGTTTCTCTTGTGGAGAAATAATGGGTTGGGGAGGACCTAGAAATGGAAAGTATGGATTATTCTGTGGTAATGATCCATAGGTTATATAGGAAGGCATGGCATTGGGTGAAAGCAGAGATCAAGGGGGTACTAGAACTAGGCTGGTCCATGGGCCATATTGTGGGTGTTGGCGGCAGTCCGCTGATGGGTGGAGGAAAGGTCAAGGGGTATGGTTGTTGATAAGGGGGTGGATTATAATAAGGGGTTCTGCCATATGATGGTGGATATTAAGGTGTGCCATACACATGTGGTTTTTGGGGGTGTGAATTGTGGTGTGTAGTGGTACCAATCAATCCATCTGCTGAGTGAGAAATCCCAGGTTTGTCTTAGCCAAATGGCACAGGTCTCGGGGCGTCAGGTAGTACTATATATAAATACCCTGACTATGAATAAATGAGTTCAAAATGATGGGCCTTGTTGATGGCTTCTTCTTCCGATTGGGAGAAGGTGGCGGCCACATCTTTGGCAAGGAGGGAAACAAGTTATTTGAGAAACCAGTTAAGGCATTTCTACGGGGTGGTTTAAGCTTTGCATAGACTATGTCGTCGATGCCATTCATGAATGTGGTCGGCGATGTGCATGGTAGAAGTTTGTTTAAACTCTGAGAGTAATTCAAGACCGTTGTCATGATGAATTGGTAGTTGAAAGAAGGTCAAAAATGCTTTGGACAATGATTTGAAGGTCACATGGGACCCATATTTTTCTTCTACATAGCACTTGGACTATGGGCCAGTGAGTATGCGTTGAAATAGTCTCAATCGGACAAAGTAATCCATAATGATATTGGAGGAGCACCATAAATGGAAGGTCATGATATGGTTGGCTGGGTCGTCTCCCTCTTTTCCTTCAAACTTGGGGATGTCTGAAGGTAGTTTGGTAGCCATTGCAGGCCATGTGGGGTCGTGTGATATATGATCATTAGTGATTTTAGTCAAATCTGATATGTTGAGGGAAGCCAAGTATGGCATCTGGGGTTCTGGTGGAAGATTAGTGCCAACCATGGTTGGAATGTTTTGTGTTCCTGACCCCGAAAGAGGGTTTGTTCCCTCCATAGTGTGAATGTGGGGTATACCTGACCCGTGAAGGGGGATAGATGGAGTTGTACTTCCTCCTTGAGAAGAAGTGTGCCTACCAATTTCATGTAAAGGAGAGTGTGGGGATGGTTGACCTTAGGAAGTGTACCCAACCAAAGTGTAACCGAGAAAATATGATCCCAAGATATTATCACTCACAGGGGTGTGAGAAAGTATGGCCGATGAGTTGGCAAGACTAGGAACTCCCCCTAGAATGGGAGGGATATTTATCAAGCATCTGGAATGACGGGGATTTTGTGGGTCCCCTATGATGTCTGACTAGCAAAGTGGATGTGTGAGGGTGGGGATGAGAGAAAATAAATGAACAAGAGTCTTTATAATTTTTGAACCTTCACAATATACTTCACAATCGTATGTAATTACAAGAGCATCATACATAAATCAATTTGATAAAGAAGCATACATGTGGGTAGGTGGATTTTGTCCGCATGGGAGAACAAAGAAAAAAAATGCTCGTGTTCTAAAATATGTAACGTTCTTCCTCTCAAATAGCATTGGACCTTCCAATAGTACTCAACAATGGGGTCTGAAGCCACTGAAAGAGGAACTAGTGAAGGATGAAGTAATCAATTATAATGAGGGGTAGAGGGTGCATATCCCGAAAGAGTTGGTGATATTTTCCAATAGCCACACAAAATCCGATCAAGGTGCAACTGCAGCCCACAATTGCCACTTGGTTAGATTTCCTAAAATGTGGTCACTAGGTACCTCGATCAAAGTGTGACATTTAGATTTTTGGCCTAAGAAATGGGTCAGGGGCTGGATCCCATCCAAAAGGTGGGTGCCTCAAGGGGGGATGCACAGAACAACTAGACCTCATCCTTCAACCCTTCATGGGTATCTCCCTACCTTATGGTGTTAGGAACACTTGACTTGGAGGATTTTAAAGTTCTCTATTTGACAGCTTCTACTGTTTTGAAGATGTGAGAACCAGGTAATGGGGAGTTATTTGGATGCCTATCCTAGAGATCCTAACTAGACTAAAAAAACTCTTTTGGCACCTCCTCTGGAGGAAACTCAGTGAGTTTTTAGAAATATTTTAGGTGTGGTTGTTTGAGAGGTTGGGGGTGTGAACCAACCTCATTGAAATTAAGTGGGAGTGGATAGTTTTGTCAAGAAAAGGGTGGGGTGTTTTTGAATCCCTTTGGAGGAAACTTACTTCAACCTCCATGTTTCGAGATGAAAACTATGTGAGTGAGTAGTGACTTTGTGTGTGAACAAGTGAAAGTGTGCCAAATGTTTTAATAAATTAGGTGTCACCTTGTTGCATGTGGACTTTGTGTGGTCCTTACAAGTCTTGATTACCTAATTAACTAAATTCCATTGGTACAACCTTGCAAAATTTTAAAGTCCCTAGGAAACTAGCATGTGGACATGTGGGTCCTTACTATTCCTTTAACTCCCTAGTGTGATTTAATCTAAGAAGATTTGAAACTGTCCTAGATTGTGCATATGTGGGCATGTATAGGCCCGTTACAAAACCTTTAAACTTCCCTAGTGATTTAATCTAAGAAAGTAAAATTCAATCACTATCCTATATTTGTAGCATGTGGGCATGTATGGGCCCTTACAATTTTGAGCTGTGTTTTGAAAAATGAACTAAGAGGAGTCCCAAGGGGGATGTTGTCCTCTCCTAAAGATTTCATCTTTTTTTAAGCGAGATGGAATTTTCCCTCAATCTCTTTCTGATTCTCAAGATCACTTTGGGGCACGAGAGAAGAGCATACTCAAAGATTCATATCCAATTTATGGTCCCAATGTAAGTTTTATATGTGATGTAGAATGATTCCAACTTAAACTTTAATCAAAGCAAGCCATCCATGTGGAAAAAATGAAAGCAAAAGATGAAATAGTGATTTTAACCCCCTAAGTGCCTATGTTTTGACTAATCCCTTCATATGGAGAGGGTATCTAAGTGTGGTTCATGTTACAATTTGCATGAAATCAATTTTGAGAAGGCTATGGGCCTTTAACAGATCACAAAAACCCTTACAATATTTTATTTTTTGGACAGATGCACGGGTCTTAGAGTAGACAGAGGTGCATTGGGCACTAATGTGGAGATTAAAAATGACCTTTGGGTGTAGTGTGCAAAGGGCGTTGAGAAACAAAGGAGTTTCATGCACGTTCTTAGAAGATGCACTTGTGGGTTATAAAACCCGTGCACTTGCTGTTACATAGCCGTGAAAGAAATTCCGAATGAAATTCTCTCAACTCAGCTTTGAATTTGGTTTTTTACAGGTCGTCTTGGGTTGATTATGGCTCTTGCAAGTTAAAGAAACAAAAGGAAGAGCTAAAATAACCCAAATGTGGGAGGAAATTGATACCTTTCCCCAGTATGGTCGCCAATATATTGCGTCTCTTTTGTCACCTAAATGAGCAAAATAAAGATGCTTACAAGCCCAGTTGGGTTAGCTAGGCAAGACAACAGTGAAGGAAAGAGTTAGAAGTATAAAGCATAAAGGATAAGCAAAGAATTAAACTAAGAACATTAAAAGAAACTAAACTAGAGTGAATAAAGAGATTAGAACAAAAATAACCAACACACATGCCACCAATGGAAAGGATTGTATTAGTGGAAAGAAAACACCAAAGAGAAAGGGAGATATATGGGTCCCCTCTTCCTCCAAGGGAGGACTCTTGGACCCCCAAATATTAAGCTCTTATTACAAGTAACAAACTAGAATGAAATGGTGAAGAGAATCCAAAGCACATTCACTCAAGAGGTGATATGAATGGCTAAATGAAATGGTGCTTATATACTCTTGATGAGAAGAGAGGATTCTCCAAGAGAATATAAGCAGCATAACAATACAAATGAATTCCTTGAAAATATAGTGCACCCATGGCCTCTTTTTATAGCATAGCTTTGAGGCATTATGAAACCAGTTCTTAGTGTGAACAAGGGGCTCTTTAGGGCACCTTTAAGTATTTGAACAACCCCCTAGTCATATTCAGCCAAGATTTGAGTGTCAAATCGACTTGGAAGCTGAACCAAAAGTAGGTGGAAGGCCGACCAATATCATAAATGCATTGTTTTGAGGTGTGCGCGGATTTTTTCATCCACAGTCATGCATCGAGAGCATGTGTGATTTTCCGATGTTATCTAACTGTCGCACGTATGTGCGCGGCTTGTGTAGTTTTAGTGCATGCTGATTTTATTGCTGGTTGTATAGTTTTGGACCTTTTGGAAATGCATTTTTGGTCCATGAGTGAACTAATGAGTGTTTTGAAGATGCTGGATTCCTGTAACCATTTGTGGACGAAATTCTGGTGATAACAACTGTATAAATACTTCTCCTTTCGAAGTATTGAGGGTTGATTTTTGCATCCAAGAAAGCTACTGTGTATTTTTCAAGAGGATCGACCAGTAATAAAAAAAGACTCTTTCACAGGATTCTCGTGTTAGATTGTTGGCGATGTGATTCTCTCTTTGTTTAATGTTTTTTCATTCTTTGTAATCATTTCATTTCTTTCCAATTCTAATTATTCAAAGAAGGTTAAAGAACATAATTTATCTCAGTATACTCTGTTTCTGGTTTTTGAATGATTTTTATGTTTTTTCAATTGAAATTAAGTAAAATATTTCTTAACTACTCTTTTTCTTGGTGTATTTGTCCTCTCCTTTCTTCTCACTCACTTCATATAATTTTACCAAATCCAAACAATTTCACTACCCTGCCCTGTGAAGAATCTTTATGAAATCTGAAATTGATCCCTATTCTAGAAGACAGGCCCCATAGCCGAATGGAAATTTAAGCATTCAATCAACTAGATATTTCAAACAAGCAAACAAACAATGAACTTTCATAACTAGCCTAAGATTCTAAACCAAACAAATATAAATCCTATAGAGAGATCCCTCTTTGAAGCTAGCAGGGCTAGATCCTAGCTTCCAAAGTGGTTTTGTAGTTACCTCTATCGTTTCTTCTACAACCTCTGGAAATTACAGAGTGATAACAAGTTCGACCTGTACTTTCTTGTTATAACTATTTAACCCTTTAATTAATGACTTGTCACTTATTGTTGCAACTGTTTATGGGATTTTTAACAATACTCATGAGCTTCCAACTTCATGACCTTATAACTCCTCAATCGTGAGGATCTACACAACATACCACCAGCTATTGGAAATGGCATGACCAAGACTATGTTGGGTATGTGTTATATTCTTTGCATGTGTGTGTGTGGGCCCGTCAGATATGACAATTGCTTCTGACGATCCCTTGTACTAGTTCTCTATTTGTTCCATGTGCATCAGGAACTTTACTAGGGGGGTCCCGGGGGGGGGGGCAGGTATGCCCCCCTTGGTTACACGCAACATTCAGGGCAGTTCCCTGAAATGTTTTTTTGGGCTGTTTTTGCTATTTTTAGCGGTTTACTAAAAATAATCTCGGTTTTAGGGATAAGGGTTTTGGTATCTACGAAATACCTAAAAAATTGTATATATTGTATAGTGAATGGTGAAATTCGATATAATGAATATAAGAAAGGTTTTCTCGGCTGAGGGTTTCCGGTATAAATCTCTGTGTACTATGTGAATGAGCCATTGATTAAATTCTATTTTTCTTAAGAATCTGTATGCATTGCTTTATTTCACAGGTTTAAAACTTACAGACTATCCATCTATGAGGGTTTTGTATACACTTGAAGTATTCTTCAACCTCATTTTCTTAGTCAACTTTGGTCCTCAAGAACACACCTCTAGGTTTCTTGTAGAATTCTTCAAAGCATCTTTCCCGTGAGGGCCATGCTTAAATATACGCCATAAGGGGAACAATTTGGAGTCTTCTTCAATGATACCAAAGAATTCTAGAGGATTTTATACATCCTATAACATTGACATTAATGAAAATCAATTTTCCAACAATTACCGCCTTTGGAATTGATGGCAACACTCATGCTCCCCCTGCAACCAATACTCCCACTGTTTGCATGCTTATTTTATTTCTACCCCTTTGACATCAATGGAAAAGTGTAACTCCCCCTGACCATCTACTTCTAAACTTTTTCTCTTCCAATGCATTTGTCCATTGGTGCTTCTTGATGAAGTAAACTACTAACATATAGAAAATCATTCATATTAAGATTCCTTTATTATCTATGCAAAAATGATTTCTCTTCCCTTGTATTCTGAACGGAAATCATGAAGATCACTGTGGATTAGAAAATATTCCAAGTTTTTGTCAAAGATACTCAAATGTCTCTCTTGGGAGAGGTTTAGTGAAGATGTCTACAATCTATTCCTTTGTCCCAATATAATCTAACTTGATATTATTTTTTGTAACCTGTTCCCGTAGAAAGTGAAACTTGATCAAAATATGTTTGTTCTTGGAACACATCACTGGATTCTTGGAGATATTGATAACACTAGTGTTTTCACAGAATATTGAAATGGGATCATCATACTTCACTTATATATCTTGCAGGGTTTTCTTCATCGATCGAACCTGAGTACAACATGTTTCTTTTGCAATGTATTCTGCTTATCTTGTGGATAATGATATTGAAGACTATTTTTTACTTAACAAAGATACCTTACAATCACCCAAATAGAAGGATTCTCCTCTAGTACTTCTTCGATCATCAATGTTTCTTGCCCAATCTGCATCTACATAGGTGACCATAGTCAACTCATTCCATTTTGGATACCACAATCTAAAACCTGTTGTTCCTTTAAGATATTTGAATATCCTCCTTACTAGTAGAACATGAGTTCCCTTTGGTGCTAGTGATATGACTATATCCAATGGCACACATAGCCAAAAACTTGTCCTCTTCCCTCTTGCCCAACCGACACAGGAAATACCTATTTGGTTAGAAAACCCTTATGGATGGTAAGATTGCATCAGACCTCTGTTAACACTTGAAAAATTAATAGGAATATAAGAACAATCAGATGAACAAGTCTTAAGCTTATTTTTGGCTGACACAAATTGCATTGATTACCCAAGGTCTTTTGCAGAATTGTCACATATTTTTAGTTCCGAATTTCAACAAACGTGGCACCCTGATATCACTCAATTATACACTTTATCACCAGCCTCCTCAGATAAGGAAGAAACTACTAAACTTGTTGAGATTAGCCCAGGAAAACCTTTGTATATCAACTCTAGTTTGGAACCAGAACAAAAGACAAAAGTGATTGAAATGATCCAAAGACAATTTGATGCCTTTGCATGGGATTATCCAGACATGAAAGGCATTCACCCTGACACATGCACACATCATATCTAAACTAATGACCAAATTAGACCAGTTAGACAACCTCAGCGAAGGATGAATCCATCCCTTAAAGATATTGTAAAAGAGGAATTGCAAAAACTCCTTCGAGCCAATCTCATATACCCCATTTCAGATAGTCAATGGGTATCTCCACTTGTCATAGTTCCCAAGAAAAATGGTAAGTGGAGGATATGTGTAGACTTCTAGGAGTTAAACAAAGACACCCATAGGGATTACTTTCCCTTACCATTTATCGATCAGGTGTTGGATACCCTGTCTGAAAAGAAGTATTTTTCGTTCTTGGATGGGTTTAGTGGTTACAACCAGATACAAATAACACTCGAAGACCAGGAGAAGACCACTTTCACCTGCCCTTGGCACACATATGCTTATAGGGTGATCCCTTTCGGACTTTGCAATGCCCCAACCACTTTTCAAAGAGTTGTCCTAGCCATTTTCTCTGACTTGACCAATGATTGTGTGGAAGTATACATGGATGACTTTACAGTCCATGGAAAAGACTTTCAGGAAGCATTGGCCAGTTTAGAAAAAGTCTTGATTAGGTGTATGGAAACTAACCTTTCCTTAAGTAATTAAAAATAAAAAATGATGCTCACTGAAGGTATTGTTTTAGGACATCACATTTCCCATTCTGGCATGAGAGTTGATCCGACAAAAATCTATATCATCACACAAATCAGAATACCTTCCTCACAAAAGGAAGTCTGTAGATTTTTAGGACATGCTGGCTACTATAGAAGATTCATTCTGAATTTCACAAGCCTAGCTACCCCTTTGTTTAAATTATTATCCAAAGAAGTTGAATTTAAGTGGGATGAGGAATGCCAAATATGTTTTGAAATTCTAAAACAGAAATTGTCAACTACCCATGTATTAAGAGGACCAAATTGGTCCCTTCCTTTTCATATTTGTACCGATGCCTCAGACACAACCCTTGGGGCATTCCTTGGACAAAGAGAAGATCAAGTGCCTTATGCTATTTACTTTGTCAGTAAAAATCTGTCTCCGGCTGAAGTTAATTATACGGTCATAGAAAAATAATTGCTAGTTGTAGTCCATGCTATCAATAAATTTAGACACTATATTACAGGATATCAAGCTTTTGTACACACTGATCATTCAACCATCCGATTCTTAATGAACAAACCTATAAAAAATCCTAGAGTTACATGATGGCTCTTATTATTACAAGATTTTAATATCAACATTATTGATAGACCTGGTAAAGATAATCTTGTGGATGATTTCTTATCTAGAATGATTCATCTGGGAGATAATGCACCAGTAGAAGATACCTTTCCTGATGAAAATTTATTTGTTATTTCTACATTCACTCCATGGTATGCAGATGTTGCTAACTATCTTGTGATAGGGAAGATGCCTCAGAAATTGTCTCCTAGAGAAAAACAGAAAGTAATTCAACTAAGTGCAAATTACATGTGGCACAATGATTGCCTCTACAAAACAAGACCAGATTTGGTGATCAGAAGATGTGTAAGGGAAGATGAAATTCATGATATTTTACAAGCCTGCCATGATGGCCCTTGTGGAGGACACATCGCAGACAAAAGGACTGCTTACAAAGTTCTACAATCAGGTTACTACTGGCCCCATATTTTCAGAGATGCTATAACCTATGTATCTAATTGTGATGAATGTCAACGAATGGGTAAGCCTACTGCACGAGATCAAATGCCACTTCAGGCCCAAGTAGTCATTGAACCATTTGAGAAATGGGCATTATATTTTGTAGGGCCCATTAACCCTACATCTAAAAAGAAAAAGTATATACTTGTATGCACTGACTATGTGACTAAATGGGTTGAAGCAAAGGCTTTATCATCTGCAAGTGAACAATCAGTGGTATATTTTCTTTTTAATGATATCTTTACTAGATTTGGTGTACTGCGAGAAATTGTGACTGATCAGGGAACTCAATTTACCTCTCATCTAGTCAAAGCTGTTACAGAACAATACCAAATCAAACACAAGAAATCTACACCCTATCATCCACAAGAAAATGGACAAGTAGAATCCACCAACAAAGTTATTGAGTCCATTCTTACCAAAACAGTACAACTGCACCATAAGTATTGGGATGATAGATTATTAGAAGCCTTATGGGCTTATAGAATCACCTGGAGGAATACAACAGGACATACACCCTATGAGTTAGTGTATGGGAAGCAGGTGCTTCTCCCTATAGAATTTTAGATCAAAACCTTCAGGACTGCAGTACAAGTTGGCATGAACTTGGATGAAGCCCAACAACAAAGACTCTTGCAGCTTAATGAGTTGGATGAAACTAGGCATGAAGCACTTCAAAGGACTACCCTGATTCAAGAACAAAGAACAAAATGGCAGGACAAGTATCTCAAAAAGAAAATATTTCAACAAGGAGATTGGGCCCTATTGTATGACAACATATTCAAGAACTTTAAAGGTAAGTTCACCACCCGTTGGATGGGACCTTACAAAATTGACACTATCTACGATAATGGTTCAATCAGGATAAAGACAATTTATGAACAACAACCACCACTACTTGTGAATGGTCATCGGTTGCGAGTTTACAACAAACCTCTATCAAAAGAAGAATTCCTGACTCGTATATTACAGAATTCAAACATGCAGATGATTAGTAAGGAAGGAGATCCTCCTACTGACCCACATTGATTGATTGGTTTATTTGAAACTTTTTGTACATAGGTGTGGATCCAATTTTGTTAATAAGTTGAAGGTAACAAAAGACTCTTACCTCCTTTGTTTTACTTTCACAAATTTTCTTTTCTTTTGTAAGCAAATTTTTATAATCTATTTGATCCTTCATGTACTTGCTAAACATCAGTTGTAGGAATCAACAATATTTTGTTCTGTTTCGGTACCAGAAATCCTGTTCTAGTCCAATACCAGTCCGGTACCTGATTCTGTCCTTCTACAGTACTATCAAGACATATTACCTAATTGACAAAGAATATTTCAAAATATTATGTCCATTAATCTAAATTATGAATCCATGAAACAACCACTTAAGATGGAACCACAAAGCCAAATGCAGTACCAAATGGCAGTCCTCCTATTGACAACTAAAGGGAAGTATTTTAATTTCTTTTGGTTCTGTTGCTGAGAAGTATTTTAAATTCTTTTGGTTCTGTTGTTGAGAAGAAATTTAATTTCTTTTGGTTATGTTGCATAAAAAGAGGAACAAAATTTTTACCTAAGCTTGCTTAAAGAACCATAATCCACTTCAAAGACTAGGAGTTGCCTTTACCCAGTATTTCAGCATGATTTAAAAAATATATATATTAGCCTATAAACAACTATCTCACCCTAACCTGATTTCAATAGTATTCATTGGATTATCTTATTAAAGAGTAACATATGAGTATATGAACACTCTCTACCATGGGCACACTACCAAAACTTTAATGGCAGAGGATGTACCAGTACCCTAAGGAAACTTTAGGTCATTCTCTTATGGACAACTTCAAACAAAATTATACATCTAGATCACTCTATAGAAATAATGTGCATAAAATTTTATTTTTCCTTCAGACAAATCTTTAACAAACATACAAAAGAAGAGTATATGCCTTCCAACCCAATACCATCCCACCCTGTAAAAAGGTTTTCAGACGAGCCTCCCCTATCACCATGTAAATAACTCTGTAATACAAACCAAAATAGTTGACTATGGACAAGAAGTCTTTGATGGAAAAAGGGTTTAAGAGACTAACCCGCCAGGATACTGAACAGGTCTGCTGGCAGCGGGTACCGGTCTGTGGTATGACTAGGCAAACCCATCAGGGTACTAAACAGGCATGTTGGCAATGGGTCATTCTACCCGGGGAAGGCACCTTTCACTAATTATCACAACTACCCCACTGGAGTACTGAACAGGCTTGGTAGCAGTGGGTTCTCGTTAAAAAATGTCTTATCTATACTTGTTTGATTGAAAAGTTCACTTTTTGTCATCTAAAACAAACAGAGTAAAAGTCATTATTGGCTTTCATGAGATACCAAACTCCAGATGAATCAACAACATAATTTCTCCAAGAAAATGTCCATTTGAGAATCACCCTAAGTCAACTTACTGGTCTGCATATAAAGCCTACACTAACTAAGAAGGAAATTTCTTAAGAGTGGATCCCTAACTAGGGAGTCTAATCTACTTATATTGTGAAATTTATCGTGAAACCAATGATAGTAAATCTTTGAAGCAAGTTAGGTGGGATTTTTTCTTTTGGAATATATATATATATATATATATATATATATATATATATATATATATTCCCCTGTTTCACTGTTGAATGCTACTTCTGTCAATAATCCATTCAAAGAAGGGAAATTTCATTTTTGGCATGAGATGCAAACATATATGTATTCCCCTGTTTCACTATTGAATGCTACTTCTATCAATAATCTATTACAAAAGGGGTAATTTCATTTTTGGCATGAGATCATATGATAAGTGATAAGTTGTACTTCTAAATTTGATTGATTTCTTTTACTCTTGTCATCTTTTCTCCATTATGATGTTGAATCTTCTTGCCTACATATATACAACATCTTCGGCATGGGGGAAGGTCAAAGAGCCCCTTCAGAACTCATTTCTAGACTTAGATGATCACCCTATAGAACCAAATACAAAAGAAGATAAGCACATCATAAGTACAAGACATTCCTATACCAAGTTTTCAAGAAGCTTCAGTCTAAAAGGATGAATTTTGACAATTTACAAGCGGTCACACATGCTATGGGTACCAATCATACAAAGGTGAAAGCAAAGGTAACATGGTATTTATTTTACTATGCTCATAAAACTACAATAAATATGAAAAACTATACTAGATCTTACGACCTTAGTATTAAACCCATGCGCCTATCCCTCATACCCATATGCCTAAACCTAATTAATCCTCTCATAGCTCTTGAACATGGTTAAAGGAAAAAATCATATCAAAATATGAAACATGCATAGAAATGATAAGCCACGAATATATTTCATCCTCAAGCAAATTCACAAACCTATCTTATACCATGAACCATAGTCCAACATTACTTTCACCACCCGAACGTCCAATCACCTATCCCAAAATGATGCCTTGAACACCCGACATCTTATCCTCATCATTACAGTAATGGGTAGAAATTAAATGGCTTATCTAGTGGTGAAGCCATCTAGATAAGCCTCATTTGGTCATAATTTTTCCTTACAACACCCTCACTTAAACTTACCATTCGCAACACCATCACCATACTTCCCCCTGCCGTGAGCTTTTCTCCAGTCCTGAGCCTGCTCCTTTCCGGTACCAAACCCTTCATCAATTAACTAAACCCTTGTGCCACATCCAGATCCTTTTCTCAACTTATAATGATGGTTGTTACTAGACACAAACTGATTTTCCAAATTTATAGGGAAACTGAGGAGTACCAATTATGTCAAGAAAAATATGCTATATTGGGGTGGATACCATTTCTTGAAAACTTTACAGGCTGGCACAAGAAGATTTCTCAAGAATTTATACAGAGCTATGATGGAGAGACTGCACAAATAGGCAATCTACAACTGATAATTAACAAAGCGACTCTAAGGGAGGTCACGAGACTACTAAGAAGGGGAGCTAAATACTTCAAAGGTGTAGGAATTAACAAAGAAATGTGCCAACAATTATTGAAGGGCGATCATTAGCACCCTGACTGGAAGAAAGGGATCCCTAGGAACTACATCAAAGAAGAATACCATCCAATGATTACCAGTCTTCAATGATTTGTCACTTGTGAAGGAAGGTATGCCATGACCTTTATCTATCATCTTAGGATCCTATTGCATTTTGAAGGAGGCCCTGAAATCGATTTTCCATATTTTCTATGGATGAGTTTGAATAAAATGGTAAGAGGTGTTAAATCCATCTCCAAAGTAGAAAAGACTAGCATTTACCATCAAGGTCTCATTAAAATGCTAGTTTTACATGAGCTTAGGAAATAGAGGATTAGTTGGAAAACCCTTATCACACAACACCTTCCCATAGAAAACAAATCTGTGGAAGAAACCCAACATGCTCCAAAGAAAAGTAAGGAACCCCAAAGGAAAAAGAACAAGAAGGATAAGACAACTCCACCATCATCTAGGGCAGTGAGCCAACATGAAAGAGTAGGGTCCTCTTCCATAGGCAACAAGACTTCTAAAAGCTCTGAATCAAAAGGTAAAAATAAATTAGTTGAGGAGACTTCAACGGTGGAATTTGAGAAAGAAGGCCATCAGACAAAAATGATGAAGAAAAGGAAGCATAGCTCAGAAACTAAAAGTAAACAGTCTGTGGCACAACCCCCTATCACCATTTCACAATTAGAGAAAAAGAAAAGGAAGCCTGTGAGAATCCCTGATCTGGTACCTCCTTGTAAAATAACTACGAGGAGCATGGAAAGGAAGGGAAAAACAATAGTCAGTCCTCATACACCAAAATATCCAATCGACCTTACTTCCCTTTCTGAAGATTTACCAATCCAAGATGATATCCTTAGTTTGACCGAAGAGAAAGACACTATTACTTTATGTGGGATGAGGGAAGAAGTCAAGGAAAGGGAGTGTATTCAGCCAGTAATGATGGAGTCAACAAAGACCTTGAAAAAAGAACAAATGAGGAAAAGGATTGGGGAATTGCAAAAAAAAAAATCAGGAACTCCAACAGGAAGTGAAGGAATATCAACTCTTGGATAGATTTATCAAGAAAGAAAATGAGCAATTGAAAGAAACCAACCAACAAATTCAAGACAACCATGAACGGACTTATAAAAAGCTCAAAAAGGTATTACGACTCCTACAATACGTTAGGGTCATCAAAAGGGAGCTGAGAGAAGAGGCTTCAGCCATCAATATCATTTATCCACCAAAGTAAATAACACAACCTCAAGTTTTGCAAAATTCTAGGTTTTGTTTTCAATTGCATGAGGACATGCAATTATTTTGGCATGGGGGAATGTTGATACCCGAAATTGACATCCCCATTACCCTATTATACTCTTCACCTATACCTTTTTGGCCTACCTAAAGCTTGAGTGAATGATAAGAACGCTACCAATTGCCAGTAATAAGGTCATAAGGTAAAGTATGGTCAATTCATGCATTTTGTGGTTTATTGAGTTAAGGAATTAAATATTTCATGTACTAATGCTCGATTTTTCATATGTGAATATTTGACCTCTAGATGGCTAGTGTTCCTATACCATCTCAGCCATCTGGTACCTGCGTGTCAAGACTGTTGCTTTCTGAATCCGGTACCAAACACATCTGGTACTAAATCTTACCTGTTATGATCCAGTACCAATGGCCACGCTTTATTATGATCTGGTACCAACGACCATGCTCTGTTATGATCCGGTACCAACATCCACACTCTGTCATGATCTGGTACCACCTTTTGCGCCCTGTCGTGATCTAGTACCATCTGCCTGTTACGATTTGGTACTAATATGGAGGAGTATAATGCACTAAGTTAAGTGCCAGATCTCGCCTAAGTCAATTGGTAGACGTTTATTTGTTTTAGCAAGGCTATGATAAGAATAGTTTGTTAATTGCCTCATCCTCATGCACTTTGTGTCATGAGGATGAAGCTAAAGATGTAACCAAATGATTGAACTTAACAACTAATTGATTTGCAAATCACTTCGCCTCCTTGTGTTTCACGATTCAGACTATTAAATAGTCATGGCAAGGATGGTAGAGGTAGTAGGAGAATTAACATATTGCCAATATGTGAAGCCGCATGTGATGGTACAGAACATTTTCTGAGTAAAGATTAATAGAATGTCATTTATCTCCATGTTCTAA
This sequence comes from Picea glauca, assembly GCA_000966675.3. Lineage (NCBI taxonomy): Eukaryota > Viridiplantae > Streptophyta > Pinopsida > Pinales > Pinaceae > Picea > Picea glauca. The sequence continues at coordinate 97,031 of JZKD02S0841060.1, forward strand.
TTATCTATGATTAAGTATGAGTTGAGTTGTTAACAAGAGTTTCAATTTTATGCTTGAAATGTGAGTGAGAGTAATGTGTGTGTCGAAAGCAAGCTTCCTGTAGACTTCAATAGTTGACCTGTTGAAGCAGCAAGGGCCCACCACCCAACAAAGGTCAGCCTCTTTGTAGATTAGCATTAGTATTTGTTTTCAGTAGTATAAACATTAATTTAGCTAAAGCTTTAACTCTGTTAGATGATAGCAATACAGATTAGATTAAGATTTCCATTCTATAATTGCTTAGAGATCTTTAATTTCTCTGTTTTTACATATGCCCTGTTTCTATTCTCATGCATTTGATTTCCTTGAGTGATCATAGATGTTGGCAGCAATAGTCAAAAATACTTGGATAATAACTAGTGAAGTTCATTGTGAACCACAACAGAACCAACATATTGACTATTGAACTACCGATGCTATGCTTTGCTGATTAATGTGTGATTTATTTTCAGAAGTGTGGATTGCATAGCTAGTTTTCTGGGTCAGATATCAGAGTTGATCTATCAAACTAATTTTATCTCATACTTGCATGTGCCATAATGGAATAGATAGCTTCTCTAAGAAAGACAACCAAAGTACATTGCAGTTTTCTATTTTGATTTGTTTCTGGCATGCATCATCTAGTTTAATTCTATACTCATGACATTAGAAATTACCTTTCTTACTGGTGTCTTGTAACTCTATTGATTACGAATCTCGGATTGATAATTAATGAGTGCATTATACTAAACATATAAGTAGCACGACATCATGGTAGCCACTTTTGGAACTTCATGATATCTGAGCTCACAGAAAAGTTGGGTCTTCGACACGAAAACTCAACCCCCTACTACCCACAGGCCAATGGCCAAGTTGAAGCAATCAACAAGGTTCTTATCACCATGCTTCGAGGGATTATAGGAATTCACAAAATGAGTTGGCACACAATGTTGTTTTCAGCGTTATGGGCCTATCGGAGATCCGTGAAGTCTTCCACGGGGTTTACACCTTTCCAATTAGTGTATGGTTTAGAAGGTGTCTTACCAATTGAATGTGAAATCCCATCATTAAAGCTAGTTGTTGAACTTCTTCCAAACACCTCTGCTAAAGAAGAACATCTGTTGTATCTTATGCAATTAGACGAAGCCCGTCGAGATGCCACCTTAGTTATTGAAACCTAGAAGAAACGAGTCAAGGACCAATACGTCAAACATGTCAAACCACATGTTTTCTCTGAGGGTAATCTAGTTCTCATCTATGAACAAGATCGTGATTTACTAGGTGCTAGAAAATTCAAAGCTATGTGGCAAGGCCCTTTTATCGTCAAACGAGTGTTGAAGAAGGGAGCCTATGAGTTAGTAGATTATGATGTAATTCCTTTGAGTGAACCCATAAATGGGCTTTAGTTAAAGAAGTACTATGCTTATACTATCTTTGCATAAGTGTTTGTATTTTAATGTATCATACTATAGTGTGCTACATTTGTGTGTTTTTTCATTATCCGGTTTCTACCCTCGACCGCTTATTTTGCGTTGTGCTTGGTTTTCATATGTCGGAGTCTTCGTTACCCTACCTTGGCTTCGTCGAATGAACTTAAGGAAATCTATGCACCCACGAATGAACTTATCAGTCTACATGGTGTTTGCCTCGGTCGTGCAACCAATAATATAGAAGAGTATAGCACTGTCATCGAATTGTTGACTGATGCTATCTCACTTGGGGTTCATTGTCTGGTTATATGACTTGATTTGCAGCTAGTAGTGCTACAGTTAAGTAATGTCTATTCTATTCGAAGTCCTACTTTTTTATGGGTATATTTACGAATTCACCTCTCGGAACATTATTTTGATTATATTGAGTATCGACACATTCCTAGATGTATAAATACATTAGCTAATGCATTAGCTAATTATGTGTTAGACAGACATCTGAGACATTTATAAATCCAATAACACATTACATGTATTATACAAATAAAAATAAGATGGTAGAAGCCTTATGTATATATATATATATATATATATATATTAATATATATATATATAGATATAACGCTCAATTATTTTTTTTACAAAAAGATGGGTTTTTTTGTCCGAAGACCAAAATGTCAAAAATGAAGCTCATAGCTTCTAAAAAAATGGCATCATGGAGGTTGCTCTTGGTAACACACTACTACTCGTGCTACCCTACAGAGAAATCGTCTCAATGGACCAGCCACGCCTACAGTATGACGCTGGAAAGGCCTCGAGACCTCGTCGATTGACAT
>JZKD02S0841060.1:116697-163007 GCA_000966675.3 Picea glauca
AGGGAACCAAGTGAAATCTCTAAGGAGCGATAATGTTGGAGAATACATCTCTAATGAATTCAAAGAATTCTACAACAAAGAAGTAATTCGAAGAGAACTCATAGCGCCTCATAACCCATAGAAAAATGGGGTCGCGGAGAGAAAGAATAGAACGATCGTGGGTGCAACACGAGCGATGTTGCATGATCAAGGACTACCATTGCATTTGTGGGCAGAAGCATGCAATACTGCGGTTTATGTGCAGAACCGTTGTCCTCATAGAGTACTTGGCATGAGTACACCTGAAGAAGCTTTTACTGGTAAGAACCCTGATGTTTCTCATTTTAAAATTTTTGGTTCTTCTGTTTATGTGCATGTAAACAAGGATGCCAGGAAGAAGCTAGAACTGACTGTTGAAGTTGGGATATTTGTGGGGTACATAGAAACACCTCATTATTATCATGTGTATTTTCAAAACAGTAAGATGACTGTTATGCGACGGGATATAAAATTCGATGAGGGGAAAGCCATGTGGTTGTCACTTGAGAGGGAGCTAGACTTGCATGTAGAAGAGGAACTGCTAGTTCCTAAGGATGAGTCTCAAGATGTGGATCAGCCACATGAAGAGGTTCATGGAGTGGATGAAACCACTCAAGTAGAGCCATCCATCAGAAATGGTAGAAAGCGCACCATGGAAGCTGAAAGATTGAGACTAGATGCTGCACAGAATATAGGAGCCCCTATTTCACAGCGCAGATAGAGACAGACTCCTGATCGATTTGTTGGATACATGGCTCTCATGAGAAAATGTATTTTGAATGAACCATCTTCCTTTCAGGAAGTAGTGCAGGACTCCACTTGGGTTGATGCTATGGTAGAGGAGTATGACTCCATTGTCAAAAACAGTGCATGGGAAATTTTCCCAAGACCGATTGATAAATCATTGGTAGGTTCGCGATGGATCTACAAGGTAAAGCAAGCTGTTGATGGGAGTGTGGAGAAATACAAGGCCAGGTTTGTGTCCTGGGGCTTCTCACAGATATACGTGATAGATTATGGTGAGACATTTGCACCAGTGGCAAGGTACTCTTCCATAAGATCCATCCTTGCACTCTTAGCGTATATGGGCTGGCGCATTCATCAGATGGATGTAAAAACTGCGTTCCTCAACAGGATCATTGAGGAAGAAGTGTACATTGAGCATCCAGAAGGTTTTGAGACCTTTGACAGAGAGTCACATGTGTCCAGACTCAAGAGGGAACTATATGGGCTGAAAAAAGCACCTCGTGCTTGGTACACTCAGATAGATAGCTATTTCACCAGATTAGGCTTCACCAAAAGTGAAGCATATGAAAACCTATACCAAATTGTGGTGGAGGGTAAGATTTTAATCATTGTGCTTTATGTTGATGATTTAATACTGACTGGTGATGAGAAGTTGATACACTCATGCAAGGAGGATCTTGCAAAGGAGTTTGAGATGAAGGATTTGGGCCTTCTTCATTATTTCCTTGGTTTGGAAATATGGCAGCGAGATGGTGAAATTTTTGTGTCTCAAGGAAAGTATACAAGAGAGATACTGGGTAAGTTTCACATGGAGGGCNNNAAACCCATGGATACTCCTCTTCTAGGAAACTGGAGGAAAGAGGATGCTACTTCTGGAGAGGTAGTGGATGCTACTGTCTATCGACAGTTAGTAGGTTCGCTAATGTATTTAGTGAATACAAGGCCGAACATTTTCTATGCAGTTAACCAGCTAAGTCAAGCGATGGTTAAGCCTACCAAACTCTTTTGGAAGGCGGGGAAGCATGTCCTGAGATATCTGAAGGGCACATCTGAGTATGGATTATGGTACAGACAGACGGATGAGGTGAAGTTGCATGGCTTCACGGATGCATATTGGGCGGGAAACCCAATGGATAGAAAGAGCACATCATGAGGGATCTTTAGTATCAGATCTACAGTTGTTTCTTGGTACAGTAGGAAATAGAGATCCGTGGCACTCAGTTCAGCGGAAGAAGAATACATGGCAGCAAGTCAAGCTACATGTGAGGCTATCTGGATGAGGAAGATCTTGGTTGGTTTGTTTGGTTCTCATTTAGATCTGACAGTGATTTATTGTGATAATCAGAGTTGCATTAAACTCTCGATTAATCCTGTGTTTCATGATAGATCTAAGCATATAGATATCTGGTATCATCATCTTAGAGATTGTGTGCAGCATAAGTTCATGTTGCTTCAATACATTCCTACGGAAGATCAGGATGTTGACATTCTGATGAAGGTGCTCACCAGGAGAAAATTCGAATATCATAGAGACAGGATTGGGGTGAAGGATAATCTCTTTCTTGTTGAGAGGGAGTGTTGAAAAGTCAACAAGAAATATGTGTCTAATTTATTTTTCCCTTAATTAAATTAGACAATAAATATTAATCTATTATCTCATTCATAACTGAGTGATTTGGAATTGTAACAGAATTACAAGTATAGTTAAGTGAGTTAATCTTAGTTGTATTAGTGCGATTTCAATGAATTAATTATTCATTAATTCACAATCAGTAAACTCGCATGCAACTGAAGATTCGCCACGGTTAACTACATGCATGTTAGTTCCAATGGACACTAGTTGAGATAACAGGTGAAAGGGACAATTTGGCTATTAGTTGTGATTTGTTCACACATGCAGTGGATATGCTTATGAGCATGTGCAAACGAGGCAATTCGTATGTTCGAGAGAATTAGGGATTGCAAAGTTTGTGCAGAGGAGGCAGGTTATCGGGACACAGGAATTGGCTCATGCATTTGCTAATTTGTGTATGACAGTGTGAGACGATTGTATTGTACTGAGATCTCTTGGATTAGAGTTTTGTATGAGATTGTTTCATGATTCATGATATACATAATATATGATAGTGGGGTTTTTAGCTTTACGCTTTCCCGGTAAAACTTCTGTGTTGTGTGTTATTGATATTTCACTTTGTGCATTGTGGTTGTGATCGTGGTTTAATTGCTTCCGCAATAATAAGAGTAGAAGTGATTATGTATTTAACAAGTGGCAGAAATTGTTAGATCAGGAGAATCGCAGGAATACATTAATTTGTATCGAAATTTCTACATTATTATTTTGTAGTGGTGCCATTTGGACTGACCAATGCACCAACTGTATTCATGTGCTTAATGAATGGAATATTCATAAATTATTTGGATAAGTTTGTCATAGTATTCCTGGATGACATACTTATCTATTCTAAGTCTGAAGAATAGCATGAACATCACTTAAGACTAGTATTGCAAGTACTGAGAGAACATCAGTTGTATGCGAAGTTGAGTAAGTGTTATTTTTATCAAAAGAAGATCCTTTACTTGGGACACATTATTTTAGAGAAGGGCATAGTAGTAGATCCAAAGAAGATAGAAGCCATTAGAGGGTGGCCAACACCCACAAATGTGTTAGACATTAGATCTTTTATGGGATTAGCTGGCTACTACAGAAGGTTCATAGTAGGGTTATCTAAGATTGCTCATCCCATAACTTCTTTGCAAAAGAAGGGAACTAAATTTGAATGGACACTCGAGTGTGAAACAAATTTTAATCTGTTGAAGGAATTATGTAGTAGTGCACCTGTGTTAAAGATTCTTGACCGAAACAAAAATTTTGTGGTATGTACATACGCATGTAAGGAAGGACTTGTGGGAGTCCTCACGCAAAATGGACATGTCATTGGATATGAGTCAAGAAATCTTAAGGAACATGAGAGGAACTATTCCATGCATGAATTGGAACCTGATGCCATTGTTCACACCTTGAGGATGTGGAGGCATTATCTCATGGGGAATAAATTTGAATTAAGGACAGACCACATTGGCCTGAAGTATATTTTTGAACAACCAACATTGAATGCCAGGAAAACAATATGGTTGGAATTTTTAAGTGAATATGACTTCGATATCAAGCATATCAAGAGAAAGGATAATAAAGCTTTCGATGCACTTAGTAGAAGAGTGCATACCATGCATGCTACTGCTATCAGTATGTATTAGTCAGAATTGAAGAGAAAAATTTTAGATGGTCTTGTTACAGACCAACATTACCTACAGGTAAAGGAAAACTCGTAGAAAGGAAATGTACAACAAAAAATAAAGGAGTATGAGATAAAGGAAGATGGATTACTCATGCATAAAAATAGAATCTATGTTCCTAGTTCTGGAGAACTAAGGAATTTGGTACTGAAGGAAATGCATGATGTTCCTTATGCTGGAAATCCTAGTTACCAGAAAACAATTACAACAGTGAGAATCTAGTTATTTTGGCCGAGAATGAAGAAGGATATTGTTGATTACATCGCTCGATGTATGGAATTTCAGAAGGTGAAGGATGAGAATAGACACCCAACAAGTTTGTTGCATCCATTACCAATCCCGAAGAATAAATGGAAAGTGATCACCATGGATTTCATCACAGGATTACCTAGAATGAATAAGAAACATGATTCAATCATGGCGGTGGTTGAAAAATTAACAAAGGATGTTCATTTTGTGTCTGTGAAGACAACACATACAATGGATAATATTGCAAAAATTTTCATGAAGGAAATTGCTAGGTTACATGGGATACCTAGGAAAATTGTCTCGGACAGAGATACAAAGTTTACCTCCAATTTCTGGAGGGGATCCTTTAAAGGATTTGGCACAAATCTAAACTTTAGCACAACATTTCATCCCCAAACATATGGGAAAATAGAGAGGGTCAATCGAATAATTGAAGACATGTTGAGAATGTATGTGATGGATAAGCCATCTAAGTGGGAAGATTACATACACTTGGTTGATTTTGAATATAATAATGGGTATAAAGCTTCATTGAGAATGATCCCATTTGAAGCCTTGTACAGTAGGAAATGCGATACTCCAGTAAGCTGGGACAACCCAGTAGATAGAGTGGTACTTGAGCCAGATTTTATTAGGTAAATGGAAGACCAGGTGTTGGCATTAGGCCAAAGTGGAAAGAAGGATGATCATGGGGAAAGAAAGCGTGAAAAAATGGAAGTAACAGCTGGAAGGAAACACAACACGCATGCATGCAAGAAAGCGTGCACAAGGAGAGAGACAACTGGAAGGAGGAGAAGCACATGCACATGAGAGGAAGACCTAACATTGATAGGGTTAGGGTTTTGGTAATGTATTGTAATGGATGAAGAGCTAAATATGTATAAATATTGATCCTGAGGTATTATAGAGGGTACTAATATGTAGGTATCATAGGTTGTATTTGGTATTGTTCAGATTGTTGTTACATCATAGATATGTACAAGTCGATGCGAATTGTAATGTTGTTATGTACTATTTTGTAATATGTTGAGATAGAGGAGAGGAGAGAAGGAATATCTGAGGATTATATCTCAGGCTGAGGATCCTGGTGCGAACTAGTTCACCTCATATAGATATTACCCATCAGAGGATAATTGTAAGTGCGCAGTGTCGGATATGCAGAAATACCATAATAAAAGAGCCAAGAGACAAATATTTTTGGACGTAGCCTAGGAGGGGGTGAACCACAGTAACATTTATGTAATGGGATGAATGCATGCATATATTTATCCTCTTTTCAGTAGTTTTTTGTTGTGATGGATGAATGAATGAGTTATAACATTTCTTGTTTAAATGTTGTTGCGATATTGAGGGAATGCGTTATGAAGGTTACTGGATAGTTGTGAATAACAATAGATTGCAATCATGAGTTATAATAAATGGTCCAGAATATAGATCCCGTATAGTGTGCTCAATCCTAGGATTTAAATGTGTGAGTCTTATAGCCACCCATCAAATCTATCTCGGGTAAGACTGCATGGTGTATTCTGTGTGTTGCGTTGCCTTATGGTTTACCAAGAGGGCCGATAGTTTTAGAGGATTTTGTTGGAAACCCGAAAGACATGAAAATTGAGTCAATAACTCAAATGATAGATTAGAACTAGAACTAGTATTCAACAAATGGTTTTGTTTCCTTTGGAAGGAACATATGAGGCTTGAGTAGATGAGATAGGTGGAGTGGGAAACGAGCAAAGAAAAGAAGAGAGAAATGAGCCAATAGAAGGGGATGTTGAGATCGTGGAACCCCACAAAAGTAGAAATTGAAACTTGGTTGAGAACCAAAGAGCTAGAGTTTTCACAGAAAGACAATAGAAACCCTAGAATAACACCTCGCAAATATCTGGAAAAATACATGTTTATTGATTTGCACGAATTTTTTTTTGTGATTTTCTGCATCTATTGCAGGAGTGGATACTAAGTTTGAAGGATAACCATGCGACGAAATGGATTCGATAGTTATAGTGGACCCCAGTACAGATTGAGCAGATACAACAGGTAAACAAAAAATTCACCCGTGCAATAGACTTTTGGCTTGACAGTATTGTGGTAGGGTTTATAACAGAGTTTGCAGTTGACATAGTGAAGTCATACAGTGCAGCGGAGCAAGAAGTTCTACGCAAACCTCGAGGAAGGTAAATTCGATCACTGTATACTTCAATTAAGATACTGCTATATAGCAAGGGTGTAATGATAATGGAATCAAACATCTAAACTTCCTTGTGTGCATGGGGGAAGGGGGGAAGAACTGACAAAGAGAGGAGAAATGGAAGGAGGCTAGGATATGAGAAAGAAGGAGGAACCCTTGGACCCGATCATGATGGATGATGACCAAATCTGGTGGATCTTGGAGACCACTAGAAAGACGCGTAGTGGAGAACCCTATCAATACAAGGTAAATACCAAGAAGAGAGCTATAGTTGTGAGGGAAGGATTGGCGATTTATGAGAAAGAGGTAGAGGATCTTCGGGCTATGGACCAAATTGAGGAAATCCTACGCACAACATATGATAGGAAGACGAGAGGTCCAAGAGCGGCAGAAGAAGACAACCATCCTATCCATATTAATGTCAGTGTGGAACCCATAAACTCATGTGCGACTAATACACCTAAGAGAAAACCACCATTTAGACAATCGCAGTTCGAAGGAAGTCCGACAACAGGAAGTACATCTACACAAGGAGCAACAACTGGAGGAGCCAGTTCAGGCAACACTAGTCAAGTATCTACACCGCACGAAGGAGGTAGTAGTTCAATATTTTGAATGGCAGGACATGATCCTATAATCAGGTTACCATAATTTATGGGAGAAGAAACAGAAGACCCAAAGAAGCACTCGTTCATTTGTGCAAAGATCTGGGAAGCAAAAAAAATCATTGATGAAGATACCAAACTCGCGCTGCTATCTATTATGCTAAGAGACCACGCACTAGAATGGTACATGAGTCTAGACACAAACAGGGCCCCTGGGATGACAAGGACACTAGAAAACAATAAGAAGTTACTGATTAATGAGTTCTAGAAGCCAATCTTAGAGGATCAGTACATGAATGAGATGATCGAAATAAGATAGAAACCAGGAGAGTCAGTATGGGATATTGACTAGAGATCCAAGCGACTGAAGGGAAAGTTAAAATACTTCATGACCGATATGCAACATCGACACCTATTTTTCAATTCACTACTCCCACACTTAAAATACCCTTTACGACAAAAACAATTTCAAGCACAGGCAGAGGCTCTGCAGGCAGCCTTGCAACTGGAAGAAAACTAGTACCAATAGACAGACCCAACTATCGAAGAACTAAAGGAGGATTTGAAGAATCTCATGTTTCAGCTGAACTGAAATAAGAATAAGGACAAACGAGACGTAGTTTGGTGTACCACGTGCAGGATGGAAGGACACCACAAGAACAAATGTCCAACATTCGCGCAGTATATGGCAACAGGAATGTCGAATCCATTACCAATGGGAGGATTATGGTGCAAATCTGTAAGAAACCAGGTCACGACCCTTATCACTGCATGATGATGTAGAAATACTAGACAGTCCCAAATAATTCATATAAAGATTGTAGAACTATGGAGCTGATTTGAGAAAGGACATCAGATGCATATTGTACCTTTTGCAAGTTAGTGGGCCAGGACGATAAAGATTTTAGAACTATGGAGATGATGCGAGAAAGGACATCAGATGCATATAGGATATAGTCCAAAATGATGACTGGGCAAGCAACACCACAGTTCAATCAAGCCCCATCTCCATACAACACTGCGCAATAGCAGTATAATACTACACAGAAACCATACAATAACACACAGTCGTAGTACAACCCGACAGAGCCTCAGTACAATACCATGTAGTATAATCTGGTGCCTTAGTATAACGCACCAAGAGGTGATCAAGTAGGCTATAGAGGAGGAGGAAGAGCCAGAGGAGGTTTCAGACGAGGTAGAGGATCAGTCACATGTCACAATTTTCAGCAACCAGGACATTATGCAAGGGAATGTCCACTTCCACCAGCAACTTGTATGTATTGTCATGCATCGGACCATGATACAAAGGAATTCCCGACACTACTAGTGAAGATTTAGGAAAAGAGGAACCAAAACAATCAAAATGTTCAGTGGATTTCAGCCGAAGCAACAAATGAAGGACAAAATATCAACATAGTTACCCGCGGAGGAGCTAAAACAGGAACTGATGCAATTCGACAAGAACCAGTGTAGAACCAATGGGTAATGAAGAACACAAAACCCATGAAGAAGTTCAATGCACAGAAGGAAAAGGAGATATTTAAAGAGGACAGAAAGGAATTTTAGAAGGAGGGAACAACGTCGACTTCAACTGCGCAACATAACAAGGAAGCACCAGAATACGAGATGCCTCCATCATTGGATCATACCAATGAAATACAACCCATGGGATAAGCAAGTACAATCAAAGGATTTTTTCAATCATGTGTAAGAGCCAAAGATGTATAAATATCGATACTGAGGTATTTTAGAGGGTTCACATACGTTGGTATCATAGGTTGGCTTTTGCAATGTTCAGATTGTTGTTACATCATAGATATGTACGATTCGATGCGAATTGTAATATTGTTATGTGTTATTTTGTAAGTTGTTAATATAGAGGAGAGGAGACCAGGAATATCTGAGGATTATATCATAGGCTGAGGAGCCTAGTGCGATCTAGTTCGCCTCATATAGATTTTACCCATCAGAGGAGAATTGTAAGCGCGCGACGCCGGATACGCAGAACTACCATAATAAAAGATCCAAGAGACAAATCTTTGTGGACATAGACCAGGAGGGGGTGAACCACGATATAATATGTGTAATGGGATGAATGCATGCATATCTTTATCCTCTTTTCAGTAATTGTTTTTTGTGTTGGATGAATGAATGAGTTATTACATTGCTTTTTTAAATGTTGTTGCAATATTGAGGGAATGAGCTATGATGGTTACTACATAGTTGCGAATAATAGTAGATCACAATCACAAGTTATAATAAATGGTCCAAAATATAGATCCTATATCTCACGCTCAATCCTAGGCTGTAAACGCATGAGTCTTACAACCACCCATTAAATCTATCTCAGGTGAGACTACGTAGCCCATTCTATGTGTTGCGTTGCCTTCTGGTTTGCCAGGAGGGCTGACAGTTTTAGAGGATTTTGTTGGAAACCTGAAAGACATGAAACCTGGGTCAATAAATCAAATGATAGAGTAGAAATAGAACTAGTAATCAACACTAGGTGGTTAAGATCAAGCATAATTTAAAGGCAACTAAGGAAAGACAAAAAGTTTATGTAGACAAGAACAGGACAACTAGAGAATTTAAAGTAGGGGAGCATGTAATTTTGAAAGTGAATCCCAAGAAAATCTCATTGAAATTGGGTAGTTGTACAAAGCTGGAAGCCATATTTTGTGGTCCATTTGAAATATTGGACAGAATAGGGCCAATTGCATACATTCTTGCATTGCATGCTTCCATGAATGTGCATAATGTATTTCATGTATCTTTACTAAAGAAATATGTACATGACCCTAACCATGTTATTGATTGGCATGTGATTTAGGTAGAAACGGAGGGAGACTTTTAGGTTCAGCTAGTGTGGGTATTGGACAGAAAGGTCAAAAATGCTTTGGAATCGAGTTATAGAGCTGGTAAAAGTTTAATGGACCTGCTACAGTCCTGAAGATGCTACTTGGGAGCATGAAGATTCCATGTGGGCAGAGTACTCACAAATGTTTGAATAAATTTGAGATTTTGATCTCTATTTTGTAAATGCAATGAGGACAGTGCCAAGATAAGGGGGAGGGGATGTAACACCTAGGTTTCAAACCCCCATTTTAAATAATGTATTGTTATAATTCTAAGAGGCATGAGTGACCAAACAATTATTAAAGGGCCAATATGCCCAAGAAATGTAATGTTTTGATCATTATTAATAATAAACACATCATTGGCTGCTAAACGGACAAGGACTAGAGTTATAGGGGGCTATGATTCCATAAGAGAGGGGGCTTGGGGGGATAAGTGTTTATTCCTATGTTAATTACCATTTTTACCTAAGGGAGGGGATCGGTTATGTGAGATTCTTGGGGAAGGACAGGAGGTTCTTGATTCCCCACGAAGTTACTTTAACCTGCCTCTGGTCTGATGGGGGGGTTCGACTGATGAATTGTTCATTGATTTTCCTATACATTCATTATTTCCCTCATTCACTTTCATGCACTCATGCACCCATTCATTGATCCATCCTCACCTGCATCCTGGCTTGGAAAAGGGAAATGAACTATTGATAATTAGCCATAGGATAGTTGGTTGTAATGGTCGCTGGTGCAATCCATCCATGACCTAGGGCCTACATGTCTGAGATGTGTTGGCCTATGCCCTATTTTTATCATAAATACAAGTCTTGAGAGTTATAGCATTGATATTATGGACTAGTTGTGATGAAGTCCCTGGAAAAAGGATAAGGACTACCTGAGGGACTGCTTGATAGAGAAGGGTGGAGATCCATTCTCTTAGGTGATACAGGTTGGGTAGAAGAGAGTTGGGTACTTGGATTGTTGTGGGTGCTGGGAAACCTTTGAGATATTGAGAGCTGACTGGTTTGGGAACCCAAGTACACTTTGGAACCATCCTTGTGGATTCATATCCCTGGCTTGGGGGTGACACTGTTGTTGATATTTGGAGTAGTGGTGTCTACAGTTGGGTGGAATGTCCTTGGTATGCAACCAGTTGGTGTCGCCTTTTTATAAATATAAGTTCTCTCTGATGTGATATTATTTTATGTGTATGAATGTATTCCGTTGTGTATTTTAATTATCATTTAACTAAATCTTAGATTATGCATGCTTGTTGGATATTTTTGTGCATGTCGTTAAAGTGTTTTCTTTTATGCATCCTGAAATTTTAAAAAGGTATCAATAAGAGAAATACGTCCAAGGGAGGTCTTGAGGGTAGCATACCCCAGCCTGTGGGTGGGTGGGGATGTTACATTCCTCAACTTTTCCCTTTCCCTGAAGGGTTTCTATAGCTCTTTCAACATCAACGGATTTTCCTAGATCAATGAGCCAATGAGGTCTTTCTAGATTAATTCAAAATGTTTTCTTGGCATATCACCATGTACCTTTTCAAGGTCGAGATCAATTGTCGGAAGAAACAAAGGTGGAACATTTAAAATAGAATCCTCCATGGCTAAGCTATTAATGTGTAAAACTCTCCCATTACCATTTCTTCTAAATATGTCACCATAACCAATTCGATGAAAGTTGTTTTCTCAGACATTAGGTGTTTTGGCATCCAATTTTGATTAGGAACTTATAATCGTGGGAATTCCATAATGATTTGTCATTTTACTATCCATACCACATATATTATGTTATCACTCCATAATTTCCCTTGGCTAAATGAGGAAAACTCATAGATAACCAAAAACAAAGCTTTAGTACTGGAAGCTAGCCCTTCAAACCTAGAGAGGGCTCTCTCTCTCTCTTGCAACTAGTACAGTGGCTATATATTCTATAAATGAAGGTAGGGTTTATGAAGTGGTGGTTGAGCAAAGAAACAGACCATTGTGCATGGAGTCAACTCAAACACAAAGATAAATATAAGTGATTGGTTTTGAAGAAATCCAGGAAGTAGTGGTGAGGTAAATGATGGTATTTCATTTAATGTATTTCTCGGCTAGGGTGAGATTCATGACAGAAGACTTGGTTAGATGGCTCTTAGGATTTTCCTCCACTATCGTGCTCTTCTTTTTACTGGCTTGGACGACAAGAATACATGTAATTTTCTCAGTTGTTTCAAGAGTGAAGACAATTTTCTCACCCTTATTTTTTCTGTCATTAGTTTCAGGAGAAGATGCCTCATGTAACACCCTGCTTCCCCCAGTTTGTAAAAAAAATAACTATATTGGCCAAGAATTATGGAAATCTCCAAGATGTGAATGTGTGATTTGACGGACCCTGTATAAAGGGTCGACGAATGTAAATGATGTGTGTATATATATGTTGCATGACTGCTGAGAGGGGGATGTGATGAAAAAGAGACCACGATGGCTAATGAAAGGTGGTGGAAGGCACCTGGAATGGTGGCATTGACTTCCATCGAACCAATACCGTATTGGTCTTTACTGGCTCAAAGACCAAAGCTGCTCTCTGGCCCTAGAATGAATTACTCACCAGGATGGTAGGTGGGGAGGCTCCTCATGAGTTAATGAGGGGATGGGGGGTGAACCGCCCATCCGTAGAAGCCCTCAGACCTGACCACTGCAGGGGAATTCACGCCACATGCAACCTTGTAGGACAAAGAAAGAAAGGAAGTGTGGGGAGAGGGCATGTAACAGGGATCACAGAAGGAGAACCAGAGGAACTCCAGAAAATACAGTGAGTCTTGAGTAGAGGATAAGGAGAGTAACCTTTGTCCTTGACTTTTGATGAGCAGGAAGTAGGAGACTGAGTCTCAAAGCCTCGTGGTCTAGCTCGTGGGTGGCTAGTGGTAAATATATTGGGAGTCACTAAGCCTATGGTTGGGTGGAAATGAGCACCCCTCTCAGCGGTCGTGCCATACTTGGTGTTCTTTCTGATAAGTGTTTACATCTCATATCTTGAATTGAATAAAATGGATGCATGCTCATGTTTGTACACTTATAAATGATTGATTTTTGTATAGAAATGTTTGTATAGTGTTTTGATCAACAACAATGAATGTGTGCTTATACTTATATAAATATAATTGATTTATGTATAGAATGAATAAGTTCATATTTCGAGCTCGTTCCCTGGAGAGTTTTCCCATGTACTTGACCCACGCCATGCCCTGGGTTGTCTACCCGAAGGCACCTCCTTCCGGGAACCTCCATCATATTCCAGAGCTGGAGTGAGTTCCTTGAAAGGACTACCGTTTTTAAATAAATACTTAAGTTTACCTCACCCCTATCACGAAGTTCATAGCTCGATAATTCAAGAAGGCCTTTCAGTCAGGTCACCAAACCTGGTGATAATTACCCAAGAATCTGTTGAAGGATTTTATGGCCTAAGTTTGGTGTTTCGGTGTTTTGGCACCCATGATACCCAAGGGAAAGTTTCCTTGTATTCGCATGTCGTGAAATCCTGACTTGCGAAACCCCAAAACGAGCTTAGCGTATATATATATATGAACTTCAAAGTTTCGGCTCCCGGGAAACCTAGATTCAAGACCTCTTGTCATCGCACATCACGAAATCCTGACTTGCGAAACCCCAAAATGGTATAGAGTGGTTAGAGTTTGGTGTTTCGGCATTTCGGCACCTGGGATACCCAAGGGAAATTTTCCTTGTATTTTCATGTCACAAAATCTTGACTTACGAAACGCTGAAACGAGCTTAGCATATATGTATATGAACTTCATAGTTTCGGCTCCCAGGAAACCCAGATGCGAGACCTCTTGTCATCGTACATTGCAAAATCTTGACTTGCGAAACCCCAAAATGGTATAGCATGGTTAGATTTTGGTGTTTCAGCATTTCGGCACCCGGGATACCCAAGGGCAAGTTTCCTTATATTCGCATGTTGCAAAATCCCAACTTGCAAAACCCCAAAACAAGCCTAGCGTATATATATGAACTTCGGATTTTCGGCTCCTGGGAAACCCAGATGCGATACCTCTTGTGATCGCACATCGCGAAATCCCGACTTGCGAAACCCTGAAGTGAGTTCAGAAGATATATGTTTTGGTGTTTCGTCACCCGGGATATCTAAGGGCAAGTCTCTTGTACTCGCCAGTCCTGAAATCCTGACTTGCGAGACCCCGAAATGATAATAGTGTGGATGAGATATGGTGTATCTGTGTTCCGGCACCCAGGATATCTAAGGGAAAGTCTCTTGTACTCGTCAGTCCCGAAATATTGACTTGCGAAACCTTGAAATAATAATAGCATAGATAAGTCTTGATGTCTCAGTATTTCGACACCCGGGATATCTAGAAGCAAGTCCCTGGTACACGCCAGTCCCAAATTCCTAACTTGTGAAATCCTGATACGACTTAGCACATGTAGATTCGGTTTTCAGTGTTTCAGCACCCGGAAAACCTAAGGGTATGAACCCCTCATCCTCTTCTACCATGAAAACCCAGTACACGAAACTTCGAAAGGTGGGATGCCAAGTTTTAATCCGAGGCATTGTTCGATGTGACAAACTATTGGTCCCTTTCGGATTTCGGCACTTTGAGAGACAAGAGAGTAGAGGAACACTTGCATCGGGATTTCCCGAATCGTGAAAGCTGGAAGAACCTCTTCGGTAAGGCATGTGGTCATAGCCAATGATCACATGGGTACGGATAAGGGATGGTAGGGTCTGCATCAGGACCCATAGGAATTCGAGGATTATGTTCCTCAATGAAAAGAAGGAAAAAGCTGAAAAATATTAGTTCCCATAGTGGGTGTGTTACAAATTGGTATCAGAGCATGGTTACAACACTTGGCCTACTTGGTCTCATGAATGGATTGCGCAGAAACTCCATTCGGAGTACTATTAAAAGGAGTAACTCTTTATCTTGACCCCCTCAATTAAAATTTGAAGTTAAGAATGAAAACTCCTATTGTGTGTGTGCATGTGAAAAATATGAATTATGTACTGGTCATAAATGAATATAAATATTGACTAACAACCAACGTTTTTCTTTTGCACACAAGTGGAAGATCAACCACGGGAAATTACAGATGTATAGAATGGTGACTCACCATGAAGTGGGGGAGGGATCCCACAATAGAGATTAAGATTCTGATGAAAGGAGGGTGGTAGGGACCCCTCCAGATCTAGCTGAGATTGTGAGGAGCCTCATGGTTGAATTGTAGAGCTGTAAGGATGACAACGAGAGAATGATAAAAGAGAAAGAGAAGCAAATGGAAATTAATGTAGTTTTATTGCATAGCTTATCTGACATACAAAGACAATTGCAACATGAACCTGAGATACAGAAACGTGGTCCTGTCAGTGGCCACACTGAGAGAAGCACCTCGAGAAAGGTCCACCCCAAAGATAAGGGACAAGCGTCGGATGATTCCTTTGGAAAGGAAGATAGCAACTCAGAGGGATATTCTAGCAGTAGAACTGGCTCTCATTCCCGAAGAAAATGAAGGAAGAGAAAACTTTTCAAGAATCATAATCTCGAAGAGTTCAAGAAGTCCAAACCACCCTCCTTCGACGGTGAAATAAAGAAAGGAGAGGAAGTGGAGGCATGGCTTCTTGGACTAAAGAAGTATTTCAGAGTCCATGACTTCTCAGACAACTTGAAGGCCTGAGTAGCCACATTCAACTTGAATGGAAAGGCTTCCATTTGGTGGAGACCTTAAGAATGTAAAAGGGATTCACGAAGAATACTTGTCTTGGGAACGGTTTGAGAAATACTTCAGGAAGAAATCTTTGTCGGAAAAATACTTCGATGAAAAGGCTAAAGAGTTCTATGAACTCAAGCTAGGGAAACTCACCCTAGAGGAATATGTCAGTAGATTTCTTGAGTTGTTGAGGTATGTACCCTACATAAAAGCAGAAAAGGAAAAGGTGCAACGATTCATAAGTGGACTACCTAAGGACTATCAGAACAGGATTGAATTTGACAAACCAAAAACCCTAGAAGATATTATCCAAAAGGCAAGATATTGTTATGAATATCTTGGGCCTTGGACAGGACCTCGCGAAGTCTGGAAGCAGAAGAATAGTTCAGGATTCCAGAAAAAGGGGTTTAAATCCCCAATATTTAAGGACTATAAAAGGAACTCAAGGATGAGCTTCCTAGCCCGAAGTGTACAGAAGCAGAACTTTCCCTCCTTGAGTAGAAATAAACTTTCTGGATCTGCCCCAGTAAAAACTGATAACCAAAAGAGAGAACCTTTGAAATGTTGGGGTTGTGGAGAAGAAAATTTACCGAGGGACTTCTCGTACCGACAACAGAACAGCCGAAGAATTTACAATGTTCAAGAAGCTACCACCGTCAATAACGTGGCCAAGAGTGTACCACAAATTTATGTAGCCTTGGATAATAACCAAGTTTACCACCAAGCTTTAGTGGTGGAAATCGAAGGTATGATCACTAACCATCAAGTGTCTATTTTGATATACCCTGGTTCAAATTTGAGTTATATAGCCCCTAAGGCTATGGATAAATGTAAACTACAACCACATAAAAACACCAAGCCATGATTGGTACAGTTAGCCACCAGCACCAAAAGAAGGGTAGCGGAGGTCATACCAGCCTGCCAATTCATTATGGATGAGTTCCACACCCAAGCAACCCTTAACATATTACCCCTGGGATCGTATGATCTGTTGATTGGTATGGACTAGCTAGACACCCATAAAGCCAAACTGGACTGTTATCATAAAACCTTGGGATGTGTAAGTAAAGAAGGAAGAAAAATAACCCTTCAAGGAATCCAAAAACCTGTCTCAGTGAGACAAATACGAGCTCTTCAAATGAGAAAGTATTGCAAAAAAGGATGTCCACTATATGCAATACAGATGTTGAAAACAATTGAAGGTGACAAACCAAGCCTCAAAGACCACCCCACATTGAGAGATTACATAGATGTATTTTCGGATGAGGTACCGGGTTTACCTCCGAGAAGGGGCATCGACTTCTCAATAGAACTTGCACCAGGAGCAGTGCCAATGTCTAGGACACCCTATAGGATGAGCACACCTGAGCTAGTTGAACTTAAATTACAACAGAAAGAAATGATGGACAAAGGCTATATCCGGCCCAGTGTGTCTCCATGGGGAGAACCAGTCCTCTTTGTGAAAAAGAAAGACGGTACTCTCTGACTGTGTATAGATTATAGACAAATCAATAAGGTAACCATAAAGAACAAGTACCCCTTACCTAGGATTGATGACTTATTCAATAAATTGGGAGGTGCCTCTATCTTCTCGAAGATTGACTTGAGATCTGGATACCATCAAGTCCGAATCAAGGGCGAAGACATCCATAAAACCGCCTTCAGGATGAGATATGGTCACTAGGAGTTTGTGGTAGTACCATTCAGATTGACCAATGCCCCTGCCACTTTTATGTGCTTGATGAACAATGTGCTCAGCAAATTCCTAGACAAATTTGTTTTGGTTTTTATTGATGACATATTAATTTACTCCAAGAATAGAGAGGAACATGAGGAACACCTTAGGCTTGTGCTTCAAGTGCTAAGAGAACATCAGCTCTATGCCAAATTTAGCAAGTGTGACTTTTTCTAGAAGCAAATACATTACTTGGGCCATGTCCTATCTGAAGAAGGGATAGTAGTAGACCCTGATAAGATCAGGTCTATCATGGAATGGCCTACCCCGAAGGACGTTTTGGATATCAGATCCTTTATGGTCTTGGCAGGATACTATAGGATATTTATAAAAGGATTCTCCAATATTGGGAGTCCAATCACTACCCTCCAGAAAAAGGGGATAAAATTCACGTGGACACAAAAATGTGAAGAAAGATTTCAAACCCTAAAACATCTACTGACCCATGCACCCATGCTGAAGATCGTCGACCCCGAAGCTGATTTCCTCATATGCACAGATGCTTGTAAGGAAGGGCTCGAAGGAGTCCTTATGCAAGGAGGAAGTGTAATCTTCTATGAATCCTGAAAATTGAATGAGCACGAAGTCAACTATGTGACCCATGATCTAGAGCTAGCCGCCATAGTGCACACCTTGAAAATGTGGAGGCATTACCTCCTGGGAATAAAATTTGTACTTATGACAGACCACATTGGATAGCGATATCTGTTCGACCAACCAAAGCTCAATGCCAGACAAGCTAGGTGGATGGCCCTCCTCAGCGAGTTTGATTTTGAAATCAAACATATTAAGGGAAAGGAAAATAGGGTGGCTGATGCCCTTAGCAGAAGCATGAAAACAATTCACCTGGCAATGGTAAGCACCTGCGAGATGGATGTCAAGTAAAGAGTCAGAAATTCACAAGAGACAGACACATTCTTCCAAACCGTGACCTCGTACCTACAGCAAGAACCCACAGGGATAAAATATGGAGGCTACCAGATAATGGAAGGAGGTCTACTCACTTACAAAAACAAATTGTATATCCTATATTGTGATGACTTGAAGAGGTTCATAATGGATGAACTGCACAAAATACCCTACACTAGTCATCCAAGATACCAGAAGATGATCACGGCCACCAGGAAACAATTCTATTGGCCTGGATTGAAGAAATACATAGCTGAGTACTTAACCAAATGCATAGAATGCCAACAGGTAAAAGCAGAACACTGACACCCAGCAGGATTATTACAACCTCTACCAATCCTAGAATGGAAATGGGAAACCATCTCCATGGATTTCATCACCGGATTACCAACCTCGACCAAAAAGAATGATGCCATCATGGTAGTGCTGGATAAATTGAGCAAGTCCACTCATTTTATCCCCGTCAAGTCAACTTGTAAGGAAATAGGCATTGCCAATGTATTCATGAAGGAGATATTTAGACTGCATGGTATACCGAAGGAGATCGTGTCTGACAGAGATACAAAATTTACTTCCAACTTTTGGAAATCACTGATGGCTAGTTTGGAGACCAAGTTACTATTTAGCACAGCCTATCACCCTCAAACCAATGGGTAGATGGAAAGGGTGAATCAAATATTAGAAGACATGCTCAGGATGCATGTAATGCATCGACCCAAAAAGTGGGAAGACTACCTGCCACTAGTGGAATTCGCCTACAACAACGGCTACCAAGAATCCCTGAAGATGAGCCCTTTCAAAGTCCTCTATGGTAGGCCATGCAATACTCCAGTCAGTTAGAGTAATCCCGTAAACAGAGTTACTATTGGACCCCACATGTTGAAATAAATGGAACAACAAGTGATTCAGATAAAAAAAAATCAAAAGGTCACTCAGAACAGACAGAAAAGTTACGCCGACCAAAAGAGAACTCCACGAGAGTTCAAGGTGGGAGACCACGTATACCTCAAGGTTAGGCCCAAGAAGAGTTCCCTAAAGATGAGAGCATGTGCCAAGTTGGCACCTCAATATTGTGGACCCTTTGAAGTTCTAGATAGAGTGGGAATTGTAGCCATAGGCTAGCACTTCCTCCCACAGTAAAAGCACATAATGTTTTCCATGTTTCATTATTGAAGAAATATGTACATGATTCTAATCATATAATTGACTGGTCTGTGATCCAGGTGGAACCGGAGGGAGAATTCCTACCAGAACCTCAATTCATATTGGACAGAAAGGAAACCCTGCTCAGGAATTGAACCATTTCACAGGTCAAGGTGCAGTGGAAACATTTTGGCCCAGATGAGGCTACCTGGGAAATGGAATATGCCATGAAACAGGCATATCAGATTTTGTTTACTTCTATACTTACATGTTCTATTGATAGATATAACATCGAGGATGATGTTCCTTTAAGGGGGAGGGAATTGTAACACCCTGTTTTCCCCATTCTGTAAAAAATATAACTATATTGTCCAAGAATTATGGCAAACTCCAATATGTGAATGTGTGATTTGACGGACCCTGTATAAAGGGTCGACGAATGTAAATTATGTGTGTATATATATGTTGCATGACTGCGGAGAGGGGGATGTGCTGAAACATAGACCATGATGGTTGATGAAAGGTGGTGGAAGTCACTTGGAATGGTGGCGTTAACTTCCACCGAACCAATACCGTATTGGTCTTTATTGGCTCAAAGACCAAAGCTGCTCTCTAGCCCTAGAATGAATTACTCGCCAGGATGGTAGGTGGGGAGGCTCCTCATGAGTTAATGAGGGGATGGGGGGTGAAATGCCCATCCCTAGAAGCCCTCAGACCTGACCACTGCCGGGGAATTCGCGCCACATGCAACCTTGCAGGACAAAGCAAGAAAGGAAGTGTGGGGAGAGGGCATGCAACAAGGATCGCAGAAGGAGAACAAGAGGAACTCTGGAAAATACAACAAGTCTTGAGTAGAGGAGAAGAAGAGTAACCTTTGTCCTTGACTTCTGACGAGCGAGAAGTAGGAGACTGAGTCTCAAAGACTCGTGGTCTAGCTCGGGGGTGGCTAGTGGTAAATCCGTTGGGAGTCGCTGAGCCTATGGTTGGGTGGAAATGAGCACCCCTCTCAGCAGTCGTGCCATACTTGGTGTTCTTTCTGAAAAGTGTTTACATCTCATATCTTGAATTGAATAAAATGGATGCATGCTCATGTTTGTACACTTATAAATGATTGATTTCTGTATAGAAGTGTTCATCTGGTGTTTCGATCAGCAACAATGAATGTGTGCTTATACTTATATAACTATAATCGATTTATGTATAGAACGAATAAGTTTAGATTTTGAGCTCGTTCCTTGGAGAGTTGTCCCATGTACTTGACCCATGCCATGCCCTGGGTTGTCTCCTCGAAGGAACCTCCTTCCGGGAAGCTCCATCATATTCCAGAGCCAGAGTGAGTTCCTTGAAAGGACTACCTTTTTTAAGTAAATACTTAAGCTTACCTCACCCCTGTCACAGAGTTCATAGCTCGATAATTCAAGAAGGCCTTTCAGTTAGGTCACCAAACCTGGTGATAATTACCCAAGAATATGTTGAAGGATTTTATGGCCTAAGTTTGGTGTTTCGGTGTTTCATCACCCGGGATACCCAAGGGAAAGTTTCCTTGTATTCGCATGTCACAAAATCCTGACTTGCGAAACCCTGAAACGAGCTTAGTGTATATATATACGAACTTCAGAGTTTCGGCTCTCGGGAAACCCAGATGTGAGACCTATTTTCATCACACATTGCGAAATCCTGAATTGCGAAACCCCGAAATGGTGTAGCGTGGTTAGAGTTTTGTGTTTTGGCGTTTCGGCACCCGGGATACCCAAGGGCAAGTTTCCTTGTATTTGCATGTCGCAAAATCCCAACTTTCGAAACACATAAATGGTTTAGCGTATATATATATATATATGAACTTTGGAGTTTCAGCTCCCAGGAAACCCATATGTGAGACCTCTTGTCATCGCACATCGCAAAATCCAGACTTGCGAAACCCTGAAATGGTATAGTGTGGTTAGAGTTTGGTGTTTCAGTGTTTCGGCACTCGGGATACCCAAGGGCAAGTTTCCTTGTATTCACATGTCACAAAATCCTGATTWACGAAACCCCAAAATGAGCTTAACGTATATATATGAACTTCGGAGTTTCRGCTCCCGGGAAACCCAGATGCGAGACCTCTTGTCATCACACATCACGAAATCCCAACTTGCGAAACCCTGAACTGAGTTTAGAGGATATATGTTTTAGTGTTTCGGCACCTGGAATATCTAAGGGCAAGTCTCTTGTACTCGCCAGTCCTGAAATCCTGACTTGCAAGACCCCAAAATGATAATAGCGTGGATGAGATACGGTGTATCGGTGTTCCGACACCCAGGATATCTAAGGGAAAGTCTCTTGTACTCGCCAATCCCGAAATCCTGACTTGCGAAACCCCAAAATAATAATAGCATGGATAAGTCTTGATGTCTCGGTATTTCGGCACCCGGGATATCTAGAAGCAAGTCCCTTGTACACGCCAGTCCTGAATTCTTGACTTGTGAAATCCCAATACAACTTAGCGCATCTAGATTCAGTTTTTGGTGTTTCGGCACCCAGAAAATCGAAGGGTATGAACCCCTCATCCTCTTCTACCACGAAAACCCGGTACGTGAAACTCTGAAAGTTCGGATTCCAAATTTTAATCCAAGGCATTGTTAGATGTGACAAACTGTTGGTCCCTTTCAGATTTTAGCACTTTGAGAGACAAGAGAGCAGGGGAACACATGCATCGTGATTTATCGAATCGCGAAAGACGTAAGCACCTCTCCGGTAAGTCCTATGGTCATAGCCAACGATCACATGGGTAAGGGTAAGGGATGGTAGGGTCTGCATCAGACCCCATAGGAATTCGGGGATTCTGTTCCTCGGTGAAAAGAAGGAAAAAGCCAAAAAATATTATTCCCATAGTGGGTGTGTTACACCTCATTTTATTTACCTTTCTCAATTGACATTTTACTCTATCTCCCTTTAGAACTTTTAGGGCATGTTGAAACTTCTTCTCTAGAAGAAGAAGGTGTAATTTTCTTTGTTTGGGGAGTGGTAATTTCTAAGGGAAATCCTGCTAAGGAAAAGAATGACTCCCACTCAATATCGGTTTTCCCGATCTCTTCTAGCACTAAATTTCTTATAAGATATAAATGGAACAAGCTAACCTCAATCTATTTGGTTTTTGTTTGTACCATGTTTGCCATCTTTCCAAGGATACTGTATAGATAATAAGGCAATTTGCGAGGTTTCTTTTTGGTGAAGTGCATCAATAGTATAATATGATACTTGCAAACCTTGATGAACCATCCCTCACAGGTAAAATACCTTTGAATAACCCTCAACAACTTATCAAATGGCTCAAGCATATGTTTCCTTGAAACTCCAACCGTTATGTCTTCATCTTGATGCTCAGGTTTAAAGTAGTCATTGCAGAAGATGAAGTCTAATGACATACATTTAAACCACCTATATACTTATGCAAGCATCTATGTTGCAACACCAATTGTTATCTCTGTCACCTGGAACTCAAGAAGCCCAATTATGTTTTTGTTGCCATCAAATTTCGAGGAAAATTGTTTTTCCACCTCCATGTTGTAACCCTACAACTTATCACAAAATGATAAACATATGACCTACTGAAAATAATCTCTGCACATTGGGTTTGAATTCAAAAAATCCATTCCTTGAGGTTCAAACCTACAAATTTATCTTCCCTTGTTATATTTCTTTTTTTCCACAGATGTTGTTGTTGTCACGATGAAATGAAGTGAAATTTCTTCTTCGAACAATAGAAAAATATCCCAATTCCTATAATATATAGGGTTTGATAAGTGAATAGGGTTTAATGATAAATGAATTCACTACAAATAATATCGACACTTAGGTGTTTTGGGATCATCAGAACATAGAGTGTTATGAATCTATGAGTTAGGGTCATAACAAATAGAACACAAATTTTGCAGCACTAGGGTTTATAGAGACAGATGTTTCATAGCATGCCACAGTTTCAAAACATGGTGGATAGTTGCATAACGTGAGATACAGGTAGTTTTGCAATGAGAGATCCAAGAAGTTTCACAGCTAGAGATCCAAGCAGTTTCGCAGCAAGACAGATTTTATGGAAAATTTGATGCCTTATGAGTGATTTTGAATGAGAGAAGGGATCATTTAATAAAATAATCATGTTTTTGTGTCCCTTCACACTATGAAATTCAATTAAAACCCCTTTATAGTACAGGAAAAACACTAATATGACAACAATTGTTCATTGTGAACATTTAGGAGATTTCACAACAAACATTTGCAGCATTGGAAAAAATTGATTTGTTCGTGTGTCTGATCAGTACAAAAGCACACTGTGACTTGAAAAAACTAAATTACATACCATGACACACTTTACATCACCATGATGACCCTTTTGCATGACGTTTTATTTTTGAAATGATGAAAATCCACTAAGATGATGACAATTGTTCGCTGCAAAAGTTTAGGATCTTTCACAGTGAATTTTTGTGGCGTTGGAGAAAATTGTTTTTTTCTTGTGTTTGATCAATAAAAAATAACACTATGTCTTGAAAAAACTCAATTACATATCATGACACACTTTATATCACCATGATGACCCTTTGGCATGAATTTTTTCTTTTTGAAATGATGAAAATCTAGTCCTACAAGAAAAGTGACTCTTGAATAACTGACAAATGGACATTGATGACTAATCACTCAAGCTTAAAAGAGTACAATATTAACAAGACTCAACATATATACATTTACACTTCTAATTGAGTCATATATTGATGTTTACAAGACCAATTCATGACTCTGAAAATAAATAAATATATCTGAATTGAATTTGACTTTATTCACATTAGTGAACCTTAACATAGTCTCCAATGGGGATGACAAGCTCTTTGTGAGATAGAAAAGAACCTGCAGACTAGTGCCTATCCAATGGGATTTATTCACAACTGAAAACTAGAGCAAAACTCAACAGACTTTGACTATTCATCCTTATTGAAGTACAAAATTAAACTGAAAATTTAAGCACACTGAAAAATCATCTGAAAACACCCATTAGAATCTTAGGGCCTTCACCTTGGGCTTCAAATTCCTTAAAGTGTTGTCCACACCTGCAAATTTAAAATTAAAATGGATATATACAATGAAGTGAGAGATCAATATTCTTTATGTGACAGAGTGTTTCATAAAGCTTCCATTGACAGGACCTCCTCCAGGTAAATCTCCATTCAACTCCTGCAATAGAAAAGCATTGTTTCCATTGTAAGCCACAATTTTGTACGGCCCCATCCAAAGGTGATAAAGTTTTCCATGATTCCACTTATATCCATTCCTAACATACCATTTGAACACTAGATCATTTATCTTAAAATCATCAGCCTTTGTTTTCTTATCAAAAAAATTCTTCATTTTATCCTAGAACAATTGCATGTTGTTGAACACCTCCTCTCTCATTTGCTAAACTTGAATAAGTTGATTTATTCTTATTTGGATGTCATTTGGCTCTGCATCTTGTTCCTTCAACAATTTCATAACTGGAAGCCCCACAGAAGTGGGAAAAACTACCTATGTGCCATACACAAGATGAAAGGGTGAAGTATCAATAGATTTATTTGTGGCGATCCTATCTGCACATAATGCATATATGAGTTTCTTATGCCAGGCCTTTTTGTTTTCTTGCAGTAACATTTTGATGATTCTTGTCATACTTTTGTTGGATGACTCAACTAATCCATTTCCCTGTGGATAATATGTTTTGAAATGGATAAGAGCTATGTTGTAATCAATGCAAAATTTTACCATTCTCTTAGATTTAAAGGTTGTTTCATTGTCAGCTATTATTATGGTAGGACAACCAAACCTGGAAAGAATATTATTTTCCAAAAACTGAATGATGACAGAATCAGTAGCTTGTCTTGTTGGAACTACTTCAATGCACTTAGTAAAATAATCTGTAGTTGTCTATATCCATTTGTGTTGTGTTGAAGATGATGGATGAATCTCACCTATGAAATGAAAGCCCAATTTCTGAAATGGTGCCTCAACTAAAATTGGTTTCAAAAGTAAGGGCAACAAACTTCATTTTCCCTCAAAGATATGACGTTCAAGACAACTCGAAACTTCATAATACACATCAAAAAAAATGCTGGGACAATAAAATCCTACTCTAAGTATCTTATGCACCGTGGATTTCCAATAGTGATGCCCTCCATAGTCACCCTTGTGAAATTATTTGATAGTTTGAATCACCTCATCCTCTAATAAGAAATGGAACAAAATCCCACCTAGATCTTTCCAATACAGAAAACCATCAAGTATGCAAAATTTTGTTTCCTTTAATGTCAAAAAGCTAGCTTTAGTTTTGCTTAATTCAGGAGGATCTTGTAGGTTTTTCAAAACATATATGATATCACTATACCATAGAGATTCAAGAAACTTTTGAGATACCTATGGTGACGATTCTTCCTTTGAATTTTCTAAAAGTTATGGAATAAAAATTATCCCCAACACATCATATTTTGACAGAGTCGTCATCTTGGCAAGTCCTTGACCCTTGATAAATTTTGTAGGCTTTATATCCAAATCATATTCCAACAAAATTGCTATCCATTTTCCTCTTTTTCCTTCAGGATTTGGCCAAGTCAAAATATATTTTACAACATTGTTAGTCACAAAAGAAACAATATGGGAGTGAAAAACATAGACTATAAACTCTTTCAAAGCTTTAACCAATGCATATGATTTCTTCTCCATGATATTGTACTTCAATGGAAAATCCCTCAAAGTTTTGTTGTAGTAAGCTATGGGCTTCTCTAGGTTTTGTTCATTTTTCTACAATAGGACCCCTGCAATGGTATGTTATGAGGAAAATAAAATATGATAAATTCCTTTGAGTAGTATGGACTAGATAAAACCAGTGCCTTAGTTAATGTCATTTTTATATCCTCAAAGGGTTTTCTTTCTTCTACTGTCCATTTTATTTCACTTCCTTTCCTCTATTGGATTACTGAGAGGGAGGGTGAAACAATAATAGAGAAATAATCATTTTTAACCACAAAATGAAAGTGTTATATCAATTTAGCATTATCATCCAATAGTTCCAAAGTAAATAAACAATGAATAAATGAGAAATCATACACATACATAGTACACCAGTGTTTTTACATGGAAACCCAAAGCGGGAGGAAACCACGTAATTCTATTTCTTATATGTCTTTAAGAATTACATTCATTGGAAGCACCAAATTCCTTTGTTTTCTAGCTGCAACTGAAAGGAGGCTCCAACCCCCTAGTTTCTCAAGCTACAACCCCATATTTTCTCTAGCTACAATCAGAAGGTAGATACAACCACATGTCCTTGTCCCATCCAACCACCCTGAAATATAAATGCCAAATGTAGATAACCTGTCACTGTCACTGAATCAACCACTGTCACTGAAAACCTGTCACTGTCAACCTATACCAATAATGTGTAACAACTTGTACCAATCAACCTACACCAAACTACCTGTACCAATAACCTAAACCAAGATGTGCCATGCATCAACCATGCATCAAACTGTACATCAACCTGTACCATCAACAAGTGCATCAACCATGCACCAAACTTGTATAAATAACTTATCACAAAAACCTATCCAAACAACCTATCACAATAACATGTCTCATCAATCTTAGCAACCAAATCAGATCTACCAAGACAAGTATGCTACATCATCCATAAACGATGTGTCAATAATACTACTAACAAGTGCCTCCAACCATGTACCAAGTATGTACCAATCATACATCAACTACAAATCAACTATGAATCATCAAGATGTACCAACATCATTAACTATACACCTCATGTATGTGCCAACTCATCAGCTACTTGTCTCAACCATGTACCCAACATGTACCTCAACCATATACCAAAGACATACACCAATATAACCATCAAAAGTTATCTAACAACTCATCACTCTATCCATAAACTAAATACCATAAACCCTTACATCAAACCATGTGCCACAACCTAACTGTTATGTAGCCTTAAGCTAAACCAACAACTTCAGCAACACATCACAACCAAAAGACTAATACTCATATGCCAAATACCAATTGTATCCCTCAACAAATCTAATATATGCAACAATACTCAACATCCAATACCATCTCAACAACTAAAACCTAGCTCACAAAACATATCTCAAAAAAGATGTGTCATATCTCTCATAAATAGACCCCAACCATGTTGTTGCCATGATTTTTCTGCCGCACTTTTTCTGCCATGATTTTCCTATCGTGATTTTTCTACCGCACTTTTTCTGCCACAATTTTCTTGCCACACTTTTTTTGCCTCGAGTTTTTTTGTCACACTTTTTCTGCAGCTATTTTTCTGCCACACTTTTTCTGTCGCTATTTTTTTTCCGCAATTTTTCTGCTGCACTTTTTCTATCGCACTTTTTCTGCTGCAGTTTTCCTGCCGCACTTTTCCTGCTGCACTTTTCCCACCACACTTTTCTCTATCAATAATACCTTCCCAAATAACATTTCACAAAATAGATATTCAATGTTATTCAATAAGTTCAAGTGTATTTAAATGAGAGAGCCTTGCCTCTTATTTATACTTTCATGTAGCATCCTCAAGGGGTTATCTTTTAACCATCTTAACCCACTTTCCTTATTTTAGGGTTAACCCACTTATAACCACTTGTCCACTTAACTTAAGCACTTTCCATAGTTAGTAAGTTCTCCATTAATTTTATTATTTAAATAATTTCTTTTGCATCCTATTTGACTTATAGTACACTCGTCACTTCACTTTATTATTTAAATAATTTCTTCTTTGCAAACACTTTGACTAATTTGACCTTTTGGGGCTTCTAGATGACTCATGAGGGTTCTCCAACTTCACATGGCCATAAATCTCTAACCGTGAGAAGTTATGTGATGTTCCACATACCACCGAAAATGGCATGACATGTACTATCCATCTAGAATAGTCTTACCTGCAAATATATTCAAACTCATACCATTATCCATCAAACAAATGTGATTCCATTACCCAAACCTTTGTTTTACCATAATTCTCTATCGGAATTTCTTCAAGGGTTGACATCAATGAAAACCAACCCAATTAATAAAAAATCTCCACCTTTGGCATTGATGGAAACACTCTGATGCAATACTAAAGGAATGCCATGAAATACTGAAGTCATATCACTCATGCTCCCCTTGTGACCACTTCTCACCCTTGAACCATGCCTCTATGCTCTGCATATAATAAATCTCTCCCCTTTTGTCATCAATGGAAAAGGTATCTTTCCATCCAGGGTTGATCCCCCTAACTAAACTGTCCTTGGGGATACTCCCCATGACTGAACTCTTCCTGAAACTGATCTCTTGACCTAAATTATCCTCTTTATGGTGCTTCCTCGTGTAAATCTAAGACATATAAGATAAGCGTTCAAAAGCATTCATTTTGGAGTAGAAATTACTTTAAGTCTCTAGCGAAGATACTCAAAGGCTTCCCGTGGAAGTGGTTTTGTAAATATGTCTACCACTTTTATTTTGTGCCCACATATTCAACTCTGATGTTCTTCTTTGCAACCTATTCCCATAGAAAGTGATACTTGATTGGAATGTGCTTCTTCTTGGAGTGCATCACTAGGTTCTTTGAGATATTGATGGCACTTGTATTATCACAATAGATTGGAATGGGATCATCATACTCAACCAGTATATCTGTCATAGTTTGTTTCATCCATTGAACATGTGTACAACATGTTGTTGTTGCAATATAATCTTCCTCGGCTATAGGTAAGTATATTGATGATTATTTCTTTCTTAGCCATGATAATAAACACTCACCCAAGTAGAATTTTGCTCCACTAGTGCTTCTTCAGTCATCAATGCAACCTTCCCAATCTACATATGTGTAGGCAATAAGTGATATATCCTTTCCTTTTGGATACCATAATCCAAACTCTTTTGTTGCTTTGAGATAAATGAAAATCATCTTCACTGCTATGACATGTGTTTCTTTTGGTGCTCCTTGAAATCGTGCCACTTGTCCAAATTCTTGCTTTACATCTGGTCTGGATGTTGTCACATATAGTAAGCTACCAATAATTGACCTATATTGCCTCTGTTCTGTAGACTTTGAATCATCATCTTTTCTCAACTTACAACTGGTTTGCATAGGAGCGGTAATTGGTTTGCAATCTTCCATTCCAAACCTCTTTAGCATTTTTCTGATATACTTAGTTTGAGAAATAAAAATTCCTAGGTTGCTTTGATGTATCTGAAGACCTAGAAATAAGGACGGTTCTCTGATTAATGACATTTCAAATTCAGTCTGCATATCCTTTGCAAATTTATGGCTTAACCTGTCATCATTGTTTCCAAAAATAATATCATCAACATAAACTTCAATTAATAAAATACTATCTTGAGTTACCTTGATGTAGAGGTTTCTTTATGCACTTCCTTTTTTGAACCCTACATGTTGTAGATATTTATCCAGTCTAGAGTACCATGCTCTAGGAGCCTATTTTAGACCATACAATGCCTTCTTCAATTTACACACATAATTTTCATTCTATGACAACTGAAATCCTTCTAGTTGTTCAATGCAGACTTCTTCTTCAAGTTCCCCATTCATAAAACATGATTTTAAGTTCATCTTATATACTTTAATATTCTTGGAGCAAGCATAAGCTAAAATCAATCGGATTGATTCCATTATGGAAACTGAAAAAAATGTCTCTTCAAAGTCGATTCCTTCAACCTTTGCATATCTTTTACATACAAATCTAGCTTTGTTCCTTGTAATTGTCCATCTTCATTCAATTTATTTCTGAATACCCACTTTGTGCCAATCACATTCTTATTATTTGGTCTTTGAACCAATTCCCAAGTGTCATTCTTCTTTATTTGATCCAATTCTTCATCCATGGCCTTATTCCAAAATTCATCCTTGATGTCCTCATCAAAACTGTTTGGTTCAATCATAGATGAGAGTGTTAGGTGTGTTTGTTCTGGTGAACATATTCTTCTTCTAGTCTCAACTATTGCATCTTTGTTTATGATAATCTGATCTGAAGGATGATTCTTTTGTACTTGTTTGTTAGGTGTCTTTGGAAGCACTTACTAAACTTTCTCTTCTACTTTTGTCTCATCCTCTTCATCTTCCCCTTCTACTTCTTCTTCATATTTTGATTCTTCTTCATAAAGTTGTTCCATTGATTCATTTTCTTCTTCCTTTAATTCTCATCCACCTATTTCATCAATTGTTACACCGGTGCTTTCCACAACTTTGTTCAACCTCATATTGTAACACTTGTATGCTTTCCTTGTACTCAAGTAACCAATAAGTACTCCTTTGTCCACACAGGATTCAAAATTTCCCATTCTGCCATCTTCTTTTTTGATGTAGCATTTGCTTCCAAATACTCTGAAGTGCTTCACATTTGTTGGTCTTCCTTTCCATAACTCGTAGGGAGTTTTCTCAGTGTTGTTTCTAAGAATTAATATTTTTTGAATGTGAAATGATGTATGCACTGCATGTGTCCAAAATATATCTATCAATTTGGAATCCATTAACATTGTTCGAGCCATTTCTTGTATTGTCTTTTTCTTTCTTTCAACAACTCCATTCTGTTGAGGTGTCTTAGCAAAGAAGAATTTCATTTTTATTCCTTGCTTGCTGCACTAGTCCATAAATTCTTTTGAAGTGAACTCTCCACCATTATCATATCTCAAACATTTTATTTTTGAATTCATTTCATTTTCAACCATTTCCTTGTATACCTTGAAGTTTTCAAAAGATTTTGACTTATTCACGATAAAGAAAATTGTAGTCATTCTTGTATAATCATCAAATAATAACATAGAGTATTTATCACCATTTAAACCCTTTGTTGTAGTTGGTCCAACTAGATCAATATGCACAATTTACAGTGGTCTTGTCGTTGAATATTCCTTTGATTTAAACCCGGTATTTGTTTTCTTTCCTTGTTGACAGTGCTTGCATAAAGTGTTGGTTGTTTTCGTAATATAGGGCATTTCTCTAAATGCTTCCTTTTTGTTGAATTTGAAAATGTTATCAAAGTATATGTGACCCATTCTTCTGTTCCATAGCAAAATTTCATCTTCCTTTTTTAGACACCACTTTTCATTTCCAATTTCACTTAATAGATATATGTTGCTTGAAGTTCTTGTAGTTTTTGCAATCAATTTTCCTGAAACTTATTTTCTTATCTCGCACTTTTGTGAATCGAAAGAAACTTTATGACCTTGGTCACACATTTGACTCAAACTTAGAAGATTATGTTTCATATCTTCTACTAGTAGAACATTTTATGCCTTGGTATTCTTGTTTCCAATGCTGACTGTGGCTTTTCCAATGATTTTAGATGAATCATCATTTCCAAAGGAGACCGATTCATCTATTTCCTTTCTTAATATAAGAAACCTATCTTTATCACCTGTCATGTGTTTTGAACATCCACTATCAACATACCAACCACGTTTCTTCTTCTTATCTTGTACACTGAGTTTTCATTTTGCATTGTTATATTGATTCTGCGTTCTTATCCATGTTCGCTTCTGAGGTTCTTTTCTGTGACTGTTGTTTTTTTTTGGTTCTCTATGAGGAACTGTCATTCTGAAATATTTGGCCACGTGTCCAAAGTTGTTACACTTGTAGAATTCCACTTCAGTGCTCAATAATTCAAACCTGTTGTAACTTCTTCTCTGAGTTTCAATGGGCCTTCTTAGATAACCCTTTTGGGTATGACTTTCAAAGTTGTTTATGTTCTTGTTGTTAGCTCTGCAATTCATAGCTTTATGTCCAAAATTATTACATGCATAACATAAACCAAAAACGATAGTTTGATACCTGGGAGTTGAAGATATTATGAAAGGAGTTTCTCTTATAAATCCTTCTTCTTCCTGAGGCCTATCTATAGGTCATTGATTATGAAATCTAAATATTCTCGGTGGAGGAGTGTCCCTGTAATATTTTTTGTAGGTATTCATATCCTCGTTGATTGTTTCTGCAACCACAAGAAAGAAAATACATACACAAAGAGAGAAAAAAAAATTCAAACCATCATCACTAGAATCTCTGGTAGGAAAAATTTATGTACTTCTACACTTATATTCTATTAAGTTCATGAAATTACAATAGATGCTCAAATTTTATTCTTCTATGCCCTATCCAACCCTTTGCACATTTGCAATTACAAAACATATAGAAAATAGCTGATACTAATTTCTTGTATTTGAGCTCAATTGTTCCCCTATGAATAGATTTGGTTACAATCAAAATAGGATTTGATTACAATTGTTTACAAAATGATAAGAGTCAAGCTTTGACTTCATTAATTACATAATATTACTTGGATATTTCAAACTTTATATACCAAATATTCGATCCTTAGAATGGTGGAGTCGATTTCCACATGTGTTGACCATTGGAAGTCACCTCAGATGTTGATTTGACACTCTATGTACTTTCATAGCATGCTCGCTATGAAACTTTCGATTTCATCACTTTCCTGGTGTGATCACTGCAAAAGTTCCTTGTAAGATTGTAACTGATCCTGTGACATTATTTTGGTGTATGGAATGCATATATGAGTGTATTCATACATATATATAAGCCTGATGAAGTTAAACACACCAATGTTTTTGTTGTAAATGTTTCCTTGAAGTGATAAAAAACCAACAAAATTGTCTGGTTGTAAATCAAAATCTGATTTGCTGATCAAAACTTGTGCGTAATAAAAACTGAAACAAAATTGTGGGAAGCCTATGATCATCGCAAATCATTCACATGCTTCTTGAGAAAACAAATCTAACTCCCTTTTAGCCTCTTCTTCTTGTTGCTGCAACTTTTTCTTCAATGCTCTTTTTTTTTTCTTCAGGAGTTTGTTCTGCTGATAGAGGTGTTTGATTTTCCTATGAATGGGTAAATATCTCTTCAACATTCTTATGCTATTTTCCAAAGCCTCATCATATAGGTATAAATTCTCAGAAACCTTCTTAACCATTTCTCTTTTCTCATCCCTCATATGTGCTATGGTATTATGTGTCTTTATGAGCTATTATCTTAATATATGTGTTGTACCATAATTTCCAGGTGTAGATTGTATCTCAATAGTATCTGCAACCATATGGTGGACAGGGGCTTCAGTAATATATTTCTCTGCTAGGGTGATCTTCATGACAACAGACCTGGTTAAATACCTCTTAGGATTTTCCTCCACTACCCTGCTCTTGTTTTTGTTTCCTTGGTTAACAAGAATCTTTGTAATTTTCTAAGATGCATCAGGGGTGAAGACAAGTTTATTACCCTTCATTTTTCTATTATAAGTTTCAGGAGAAGCTTCCTCATTTTATTTACCTTTCTCAATTGATATTTTACTCTTCCTCCCTTTATAAATA
This sequence comes from Picea glauca, assembly GCA_000966675.3. NCBI lineage: Eukaryota > Viridiplantae > Streptophyta > Pinopsida > Pinales > Pinaceae > Picea > Picea glauca. The sequence goes on from JZKD02S0841060.1 coordinate 150,567, forward strand.
TCAGAGCCTATTGAAACTACTTTTCTAGCTGACGAAGGTGGAATTTTCTTTGTTTGGGGAGTGGTGATTTATGAGGGAAATCCTGTTGAGGATAAGAATGAATCCCACTCTGTTACACATCAAAATTACTCACTTCGATAGTGTCACGGGTGTCGTCATTACGAGTGTTGTAAGTGTCGCATCTTGTCTGGAAGTGTCGCAGATTGACTATAAGTGTTGCAAGTGTCAAAAAACATCATAATTCCATCTTGCATATGTTGTGCCTCTAATGAAATCATGAAGACACTTAAGACACCTCAAAGGGTGGTTTGGAAGAAGGAAAAACACTTGGCAAGAAGCGAGAAACAAATTGATTGAGGACATTGCATATTAGGGTTTGATAGTGAAAACAATTTTCTCTCTTTCCCTTAAATAGCCATTCATCGAAAGACAAGATTGTGTATCATATTATTTTGCATTTTTTTGGATTTGAGTCATCATACCATCAGTGTCATTGTCATGCACCCTTTGAGTAAAGAACATCCATAAAATCAACGCTAATTAAAAATTATCTAGAACATTTTTGTTTTTAGGATCTTCCACCAACATTAGACTAGGATTAGCACTTTGGATTAGGTTGTGAGTAAAACTCTCCAAAGTTTTCAAAATGAACATTAGCATCCTGAGATAGGGAGAGTCAAATCCAATTGTTGTATAGGCTTTCTGGGATCCCCCTCTCACACAGGGGTTACACACAAGGTCACATTCAGGTGAGTTATGGAGATTATCCCTCCGTGGTTCAACTGTTTGTAGTGGTTGGATCGTATATTGGGGGTCACTTGAAGGTATACCCATGATTATGTGTGGGAGCCTCTCAAGTTGATTTCAGAATTGTTATCCTACCCATACGTTCAGATTGAACTATTGACTGTACCCACCCAGGGGTTGACTGTGATTTGGTGTCCATAGTTTCCATAATCCTTAGGTACTTACACAAGGTGACAGTGAAGGGATGTCCCACTGTACTTGGGACAAGCATTGGTCAAACTCACTTGGGTTCCTTGGAGGGTAAATCCACAATTACTTCATGGAAGCTTGCACCAAGGTGAACGTCCGTTAAGCAGGTCACCATTGTAACTATTCCACCATATCCTATCCCCTTTCTTGACTTGATCACACGATGTTGGATTTCATCACCAACTAGTACGATCATCGAGAGAAGTCTTGTTTTCTTGGTTTTGATTCCTAGATTTTATTAGCGTATGATTGTTTATTTTTGTTAGTTGGCCCTAGATTTTCAGCGTGTACTGTTATTCTCCAAAATTGAGCCTGTAGATGATAAAGGTCTTCACCAATCACGTAGAATGCAAGGGTTTCCTCCAAAAGGCTACCAACCCTTACCTCCTAACCCTCTAGAAGACAACTACCGTGGAGAGGTAGAAAATCAATATGATGCTGGAAGTGTTGTTCCTCCTCCGTTAGATAACTCACAAGGCGCTTTGGTTACGATTGAGAATCCCACTCCTCACACTACATCTGTGTCAGTAACCCCTCTCGAACCACTTTTGCTTCATTTAGACTCCCTTGGGAACGTCATAGACGAAGTGGTCCCACGATTACCAGAGAGAGATTTTACCGAAACATATATGGGATCCACAGAACCAACCTTTGGTGATGAGTATAGGACTCATGTTTGTCCTAGCACTGCAGTAGATACAAATACCACACCTTCTTGTTCTGTATGGAGGACTTCATTGGGACACGATCTCTATGAGAATTTCGAATCCTTTCGACAACCCTTTCATCCTCATGACCCTCCTGGTGAAACAGGACCATCCGGTCAAACCATGAATCACTCTGTCTATTAGGTCATTAACCCTACTGTTGCATCATCACAAGTCTATCCTAATGCTGGAATCATCACCTCTACTCATTCCCAAGGCACTTTGATCCCTACCCCCGCCTTTGAAATATTTCACTCTACAGCTCCACATGTTCCGCATGATCCTGCTAGGACATATTTTCACCCGAGAATGCAGACCCTTGCCAACCAAATACAACCGGCTAGAGGGAAACCAACATCTTGGGAACCTTTCCTTCCTAGAGGACCACCACTCTATGGTAGGCCTACCCCTCTCGAGGGACAACCCCCTTTTCATGCTCCTCCTGGAGGGAAACCTCCCTTTTCCAGTCATACCCCGGTCATTAATCCACCACTGGCAAGGGGACAACCTTCGTTTGTTGGAAACCCTTCACAATCCTAGGGATTATCTTCAGGAAGCACTTTTACCCAACCCCACATTGGGGGACATTCATATCATAACCCACAATGAGGAGTATCAAATCTTGTTCCTTCCAGAATATCTTATGGACAACCTTATCTGGGTGGCATCCCAAACACCACCTGGAGTCCTCAAGGACAACAACCTTATCCTCCTCATGGGTCTAATGTGTATCCACCTCTGGGATCTACTCCCTACCATCCTTAAGGGAAAAATGTTTATCCTCCTTATGGGAAAGAAAATCACCCAGCTTATAATGCTCATAACCCACCGGGTTATCCAAATGTTTCTCATCCTTCATCAAATCCTTCTTATCCTGGCCAACAACAACCGTATGTAGGAGGACCTACTGGTTACAACTATCCACCTAACCCATTTTATGGTCCTATTGGTGTTACTATGCCACACCAGTATCATCTGCAAATTAACCGACAACTACCTTTCCTTGCGACTCTGGATCTTCCGGACTTGTCTCGATTAACTAATGATCCTATTTTTCATTCATTGGTTTGGCCAGTCATTCCAGCTAAACTTCCTTCTGATATTCCAAAATTTGACGGAAAATCTGGAGAAGACCCAAATAACCATGTGATGATTTTCCATTTGTGGTGTCCATCAAACTCCCTTATGGATGATTCTGTATGTTTACATCTTTTCCAGCGAACACTTATGGGCTCAACAACAAAGTGGTATATTGAACTACCACGTGCTTCTTTTCATAATTTCAATTCCTTTGCCATCTCTTTCCTCACGCACTTTCAACTACCTATTCGCTACGAGACGGGTACTAAACTCGTAACCTCCCTTTTTCAAATTGACTCTGTGCATATCTCTGACCATATTCATGAGTGGAGACAATGACGAAGGATGATCAAGGTAATCATTCCTGACATATTATTGGCGAAATGGTTTACTAAATCACTTTTACCCCCAATCGCTCGCGATGTCGCTATGGGTGGCACGGTCACCAAGGAAGAAACCATTGCTTGGGCTTAGTACTTAGATTTGGTTTATTCACAATATGGTACATTGTATGATTTTCTTCTAAATTTTGCTCGAGATAATACCGATCCATCCAAACCATCATCCTCATCTCATGTAGATGGTGTTATCGGTTCCGTCAAAACTCAATCTACTTCCCAGAAAACCACACTCTCCTCTACCTCCCCTCAAACTCATATTTCTGAGGTGAATGCAGTTCAATATTCCCCTTCACAACAATCCAGAGGTAAGAAGAAGACAAAGAATAAATCAAAAAATACTAATAACAATGAACAACCAAAAAATCAAGCTCAAACACCTGCTACCGAAAAGCAGCCACAATGGAAACTGAAATTCACATGTATCATTTGTGGTGATGATCAATACACTCAAGACTGTCCACATCGCAATGAAGTGGCCAAAAGTTTTCAGGGAAATTCACAACCCACTATGCTTACTCAACCTTTTCCACAACAACAATCCATGGTTACTCAAACCCCTTCTCCTGGGGACAGTTCTAGCCATCCTCGTGATGAGGCCTCGATGAGTGCACATATTTACATGTTTAATGGGATTAATTTGAACACTCGCTCTAAGACATACGACACACCAGGTAACCCTGACAAAGGAAAATACACTAATGGTATCGGTACTTTACCAGATCCATCAACATCCTCTGATAGTCCTCCATTGGTTAATCCTCCATCTGGACCACTTCAGATTGAGAAACCTACGTTTGACTCTATCTTACACCCTCCTAAGAGAAATATCCACAAAGCTACCTTTAATCCTAGTTCATGTTCCGCCTAGAACTACAACATTGTTGAATATTTGGCTCAAGCACCGTGTGCTATGTCTGCGTTAGAAGTTCTACAACACTTCCCCAGTCAACATAGAACTCTCTTGTCCACTATTGGTGCTATTGATCCTAATTCGTCCAACCATATGATGTTTAACCTGGAAAATTATGCGTCTCGCCTCTCCCACCAACTTTCTTTTCAAGTTGATGTTGTTGTTCACAATCAACAAATCTACCGAACTATTCTAGATGAGGGAACCTCAACTTGTGTCATGTCTTTAGCGTGTTGGAAAGGTTTAAAATCACCTGCACTTAACAAATCCCCAATGATGTTACGCACCTTCAATGGGTGAGGTTTTCATCCCCGTGGGATTTTACAGTCCCTGCCCATCCAATTGGGTGGAAAAAATGTCACTGTTGATGTCAAGGTAGTCGATGCTCCCCTCAATTACAACTTGTTACTTGGAAGAAGTTGGTTTTATGCTATGACTGACATTGCCTCGTTGGTTTTTTGATGTGTACAATTTTCTCATCAGGGAAAAATTGTCACTGCTGATCAGTTGGATTTCTACACGACTAATGCCCGCACTCCCGCTACCAACAATATTCCTTTCTTTGGAGACCACAAGATCACGTATGAAAGCATTGGTGTTGGCTTATTGAAATATTATAGCCTTATGGGTACCTTCCCTACACCACTTCCACCAACTACACATCATATTTCCACTATCGATATGATTTCGACCACATCTTATCAATCTTTGGAATTCGATGCACTCGGTGACACCATACCACTTAGTCCACCCAAAAAATCATACGTTTATATCCAATCTGATTCTCCCTCGTCGGATGACCAACATCTATTGGCACCCGATAGTTCCTCGATGCAATCATGGTTAAGTTCCTTGTTGTCTACAATCAATTACATTTCCCCATTTTTTCCCTCGGATAAATCTATCATGGAAATGTTGAGCATTAACGAGCTACCTCGGGATGATAACCATAATTGATCCTCTTTTCTTCCTCCTCATGAAGAAATTTTCGAAGATATACAGTCTATCTCCCCTCATGATGTCGATTTTCCATCATCTCCCATGCCTTCAACTTCCGATGATTTGGATTCAGTAGTTGACATGGTGATCTCTTCGTTATGGATTTTGGAACCTGATCTCCTTATCCCTGTCGTGTCCCTCAACATGTGTTCCTTCCAGATTGATTTTCTTCCATCCAGTGAAGATCTCTTGGAAGCCATGACCAAGTTTTATCCCTTGACATGGTATCCTTCCAGAGTGTTATTCTCTTGGAAGTCATGATCAAGAAGAATCCACGAGCATAGTTTCGCTTCTTTGTGGCAAGCTCGCTTAAAAATGAAATAGAGGTCACAAGCATAGTTTTCCTCTCTGTAGAAAGCTCATTAAAAAATGAAACAACAATCTGGGGATTGAAACCAAAGCCCTGAGCATAGTTCTTTTCTTGTGTCAAGCTCATTAAAAAATGAAACAGTCACCTCTCTTGAACATTCTTTTCATCCACTCTTATCCTTTTTCTCTGTCTAGTAGAGAAATTGGTGATAGCCTCAAAGTCGGTGAATGAATTGAAGCTTGGAGGGCATGTCTCCAGCCTTTGATGATCATTCTGGAGTCAAGCCACTAGCTTTCAATATGGGGGCATACCGAGCTTGGTCTTTTTTCTTTCTCGTGCTCGAAAAAAACATGAGAATGTAACCGAGTAGACTTTTATCACTTTTTTGGACTCGCATGGATATACGAAAAAGGAACCCTTTGGAGTCGTCTTTGATCTCTTTTCAAACTCTCTAAACATGAAAATATTGTTGAGTGATCTTGCTTCCTTTCCCACTCGTTAAAAGGTTTGAAAGGGAATCTTTCGAGTGATAATTTATCTCTTTTTCGGCCTCGTAAGACTAATATTACGAAAAAGGACCACATTGGAGTCGTCTTTAAGTTCTTTTCAGACTCTCTAAATATGAAAAACCACTGAGTTAATCTTCTCTGGACTCGTTAAACAAGCATACATTAAAGGGACCATACGGGACCAAACCCTTACTTCTTCATGTTTGATAAACAAAGGAAGAGGGACTTACTGAAGGTGAGTCATATCAAGCATGTGTTACCCTCCTCGAGCTCGTTAAAATTAAAAAGAGGTACTCGTCTATCTGGATGGGGGAAAAAATTGAAAGAAGCAGGCTGAGAAGTTTTTGGGAACACTACGAGTAACTCTTATGGTCGCCCTTGAACACGACATTTGTCTTTGCACGCATTTTAATCCACTGAAACTCTGCATTGAGCCAATCCTTTGAGTTTCTTTTACTCCTTTGGATCACCTGAATAAAGTCATAGCATCCACTGCATTATCAAGTTTTGGTCCATGTCACGTTTCTGCTGTCGTGCCTCAGTGTTCAAGGGAAGTATATGCCTCGAGAGTCAGACATCACAGACATTCTGTTTCAATACCCATGTCATTCCATGTTCATTTGATATACCAATTACATATTTGTGTCAGGTTCGTGTCGTTGATGGGGGATACATCAAGGCCCTCCTTCGACGAGTCTATTTCTGTCAACTTCAACACATTATCCAGGAACTAGACTTAGAAACTCGTTAGTACCTTGGGACCTACATACCTCAATGGTAGGCCTCCTCGTGTCCGACAATGGGTTTACATCATTGACCTCTGATCGGATGATTCCACGGATGTTCAAATTCAGCTCATCTATTCACATTCGTCAGAATGTACTATATTACCTTGGGAATCATTGACATCAATGGTGATTTCCCTCACACTTGTTAATGGTTTACATCATTGACTGGTAATCAATTGGTTTCTACCATGTTCAACATCAAGACATGTATTCACATGGTTAGATTCATACTACATAGGGATCGATATGAAGACCCTGGGTTGAGTTCTCTTATATGTACTTTTCCTAGGTTGCGAAGGAGTTCTCTTGAACTATGACACATATACTATTACATACATCCACTTTGTATTGGTCGTGGCTATGTCTTGTCATCTCGTAGATCCACTGTGTATTCTTCATAGTTACGATCAATTCAAGTCATAGGAGTATAGATCCACATTGTATCTACAGTGGCTATACCATTTTGTCAATATAATTATGGATCTACAGTGTATTTTATGGCGGCCATACCTAAAAAGTCTTTATCACTCAAGCATAGGTATGCCTGCCTTAGGTTTTGAAACATATCATAATATTTGTTTGATGGTTGTGTGCATCTTTTTCTGGTTTCTCTGCATCCATACCCTTGCTAGAAAAAGTCTACAAAGTACTTCAATCATCATCATCTTCTAACTTCATACTTTGGGGGGCAATCTGTTACACCTCAAAATTACTCACTTTGATAGTGTCGTAAGTGTCGTCATTACGAGTGTTGTAAGTGTCGCATCTTGTCTACAAGTGCCGCATCTTGACTATAAGTTATCCAAGTGTCAAAAAACATCATACTTCCATATTGCATATGTCGTGCCTCTAACGACATCATGAAGACACTTAAGACACCTCAAAGGGTGGTTTGGAAGAAGGAAAATCACTTGGCAAGAAGTACAAGCCCTTTTCCATTGGAAAAACCACAAGAAAGTGTTGGCGCACCCTAAGGCTCTTTGGGGAGTGTTTGAGTGCCCTGTGCACCCCTTTGGGGGAGCACTGCCCTCGTTTGAGAAAATTATGGGTTTGTTAAGGCAAATTTGGGAAGAATCCCTCAATTATTGAAGGTAGTTGGATTCAAATAGATGGTCAAGGCATGATCTTAGGGGAGATCCTCAACTGAAGGAGAGGAATCCTCAACTCATCCCAAAGATCTCTCAAGTGGTTGGATGCCTCCAAGGTTATATAAGGAGGCCTTCTCATGGTGAAAGGAACAATGGAAATTTGGAATTACATCAAACTTATGATCTCATGAGTGAGATGTCATCAACGAAATCAATGGAGATTGATTGAGCAAAGGGGTTGGACAAGGAGAACTGGAAGAGGCTGTCGCACCTTCATTCAAAGGATTGTAAGTACTTTTACTTGTTCTCATTATTATAATCAATGCTTGGCTTATTTATTTCAAACTTGTGCTTGTTCCATATAAGTTTGTCTATAGTAGATGGATCTATGATTGAGATAATCTCAGTAGAGTAGGAAGTCCATTGTACCTTTGTTTGTTTTGTAGGGCCTATCAAGGAGCTCAAGATTGAAGCTCAGCCTGGACTTTGCAGGGACAAACGTCATTCATAAGGTGCATATCTTTCTCCTTCTCTTTAACTCATTAGCTTGATTAGATATAAAATGAATTTAGTGTCCATGTTAAGCACTTTCTATCTTGGCCTTAGGAGTCTAGAGACCAAGAGGGAATCCACTTGTCCATAGGGGGATTCACCTACAACAGAAATTGGCAACTCCGCTAGGGAGGAGCTCTGATTTTTGTTTCCATTCCTAGATCTTGTTTTGGCCCTTTTCCCACTGATTTTATCTACTCCATATTTTCATGTTGATTCTTATAATGGTTTGATTGCCTCATTATGTCATCAAGATCACTCTGATTGACTGAATTCCCTTCATTTTTTTATCTTTTGGACATTTTTCTGAGTTTTTGGAGCAGAGCGCTCCCGCTTGTTGTTGTCAGAGCGCTAGCACTCCCCTATAGCCTTACACAGAGTGCTCAAACTCCCTGGTGCCCCTTATACTAGAGTGCTATCCCCTTTTTTGTGATAAATTCTCCAAAATTTGCATTTTCTGAAGCTATTTCTGGGTTTTGGCATTTTCTCAAGGTCCCATACTCTCAATCCATCTTGATATTGGATTTCAAACACCATTCATTCTGAGAATTCATCCTCTTTTGTTTGGTATTTTGACATCTTCTTTCCTTGCATTGAAAACACTCTTTGTCTTTGCTGACCTAGAGTTAACTTGTTGTTTTCTTCTCCTTTATCTGATTGAGTGAAAAATTTTGTGAGGAAATCCAAAGGTCTGTGAACTTTTCATTTGATCTTTGATGTCAAATTTCCATCATTTCTCTTTTGTTTGAGGTTTTTGGTTCTAGTTTGCAATTTGGTTATCTTTGTCCTTCTTATCTATTTCACGACGAGAGTGTGTTCTTGTTTTGTGTGAGGTTTGCTTCTGACTGTTTAATCTTGAAGTTTGATTGACATTTAGAAGTCTTGCATCTGATTATCATTCACATATAAAAAAAAAGATGTATTTTAGTGATTGTTTTGGATGTTAGAAGGCATTTCTAAAAAATTTAGCATTGCATCGAATTTGAGTGAGAAACAAATTGATTGAGGACATTTCATATTAGGGTTTGATAGTGAAAACAACTTTCTCTCTTTCCCTTAAATATCCATTCATCGAAAGACAAGATTGTGTATCATCTTCTTGTTCATTTTTTTGGATTTGAGTCATCATACCATCAGTTTCATTGTCATGCACCCTTTGAGTAAAGAACAACCATAAAATCAACTCTAATTAAAAATTATCTAGAACATTTTTGTTTTTAGGATCTTCCACCAACATTAGACTAGGATTAGCACTTTGTATTAGGTTGTGAGTACAACTCTCCAAAGTTTTCAAAACAAACATTAGCATCCTGAGATAGGGAGAGTCAAATCCAATTGTCGTATAGGCTTTCTGGGATCCCCCTCTCACACAGGGGTTACACATGAGGTCACATTCGAGTGAGTTACGAAGATTATCCCTCCGTGGTTCAACTATTTGTAGTGTTTGGATTGTATATTGGGGGTCACTTGAAGGTATACCCAAGATTATGTGTGGGAGCCTCTCAAGTTGATTTCAGACTTGTTATCCTGCCCATGAATTCAGATCAGACTGTCGATTGTACCGGCCCAAGGGATGACTGCAAGTTGGTGTTCGTAGTTTCCATAATTCTTAGGTACTTACACGAGGTGACAGTGAAGGGAAGTCTCACTGTACCTGGGACAAACATTGGTCAAACTCACTCGGGCTCCTTGGAGGGTAAATCCACAATTACTGTGTGGACGCTTGCACCAAGGTGAAAGTCTGTTAAGCAGGTCACCATTGTAACTGTTCCACCATTTCCTAGCCCCTTCTTGACTTGATCACACGATTTTGGATTTTATCACCAACTAGTACGATCATCGAGAGAAGTCTTGTTTTCTTAGTTTTGATTCCTAGAGTTTATTAGCGTATGATTGTTTATTTTTTTTAGTTGGCCCTAGATTTTTAGCGTGTACTATTATTCTCCAAAATTGAACCTTTAGATGATAAAGGTCTTCACCAATCACGTAGGATGCAAGGGTTTCCTCCAGAATTCTACCAACCCTTACCTCCTAACCTTCCTATTATCTCCCAAAATAGCACTGTCATTTTGGTAATCTTTAGGAAATAAGATCAGGTCCAAAAATTAATTTCTAAATTTTTTAGAGTAGAGTAAATGGTCTATTTTTGAAATGTAAAGTTGGAAAAATCGTTCTTTTGGGTCTTGGCTTTCGAATTTTGGAATTACAGTTTTCAGTGGTTAAGTAAGTCTTCAAATTGACTATTTAACCACCGAAAGTCGACCGTTTCGGTGGATAAGAGGAACATGTCATAAAGTTCTTAACCACCGAAAAGCTTATCACATTCAAAATTTAAACTTTCATGCTCTTGCACATGCCAAACGTCAAGCGAGTGTGTTCATTATTATAATCCGCCAAAAAGAAAGATTATTGGTGCAAATTCTTATGGTTATCATTATTATTTGTTGTTGAATAATTGTCGAAACATCATGTATATGATCGGGTTGTCAGTTCACATCCAGGTTGATAGGGAACATACTCTCATGATACAACACTTCATAACTGAATGGATTTCACATGTGAATCGTCAACGGATCAGCCAGATCAGCCACGAGTTACATGACATCATGGAGCAATGTGGAGGTGTCTCAAACTCCATTCAATTCTGCATTTAAGTTCTCTAATGGTTATCAATGCAAAACGGCCTGTAAACTTCTCATACTGGCGCGCATTTGCAACTTCAGTCTCGTTCAAAGGGTAACAGATGGTCGAAATTCTAGTTTATAGAGTAAACTCAATGATACAGGTGTACATTTCATCATCAATGGCTTAAATTTTGCTTCTATGAATAAAGCTCAAACAAATTGGTGCCTCAAATTCTGATTACAGTGGTACGTTTGGCACAAAGGCCAACAAAGGCTAGTTTGGGGAACTTGAGCAGACTGTGGGTTTTCATCTGGATGATGTAGCCAGTCTTGCTGGTAAGAGTTCCGCTGTGAATTCTAGACCAGTTGTCAACGTTAATCATTCCGGGGCATTACAGATTGTTGGCTTGGGAAAGGTGCAACAACCCCCCGATTTTACTCCTCCTTCTGTGAACAGTGTGGAATCATGGCATCATTCTCCTCATCGAGGAGGCACCCAGTCAGGAGGCTTTGTATCCACATCAGGTAATCGGATAAACACTTGGGAAGATTCTCTCATGGCCGACACAAGCCCCCAGACCGATGATACTTCTACAGATGTCAATACTGATGAGAAGATGGACCTTGTTATGCATGGAGGTGACTCTTCTGATAGAACAAAGGACAAAAATGGGGATCAGAAGACACTTCACAGGCTTGCTTAGAATCATGAGGCTGCAAGAAAAAGTCATTTGAGAAAAAATGCATATGTTCAACAACTGGAAAGTAGTAGACTAAAGCTGACTCGGCTTGAGCAAGAGCTTCAACGTGTAAGACATCAGGGAACAATTCGAGTGTGGGGTAATATTGTTCCATTTCTTGAACGCATTGACAATGAACTCTTCAAAATCTTGCAATGTATTGATCCCCACACGAAGGAGTACATTGAGAGGCTTCGATATGAGCTTCTATTTATGGTCCTTGTTCATAATGTTCAGGATTATTTGCTCTCATAAGTTTTCCAATGAACAGAGCACCCAAGCGTTAAGTCTTATGAAGGAGATGTTTTGCGGGATGGATTTTTCCCTCTTATCATAATTCATTGAACAAATACTATACATCTCAGGCACAACAACACAAATGAGGTCTTGCAGAATGACAGGAACTACTTCAGAACCAGATCAAAATTACACGGAATGTAGTAAAAGGGATATTTCATATCAGTTAAAGCAATCTTTCTTAGAAATTGCAAACTATATGGGGCCAGGTTAAAAATAAAAGGGAGACAAATCTAGTCTCAAAGTTGTTTGCATCTCATGAAATGGATTTGTATTCACCACTTTAGGACACATGGGGATGTAAGGACCAAAATAATACACTGGAAAAAGACATCATTCTCAATGTTTTCTCTGTGGGAGGCCATTCAATGAATGTTGCTAAAAGATTCTGGCAACAAATAGAGAACAAAGCGAAAGCTAGAATTAAAAAGACCTAGCAT
>JZKD02S0841060.1:200575-262329 GCA_000966675.3 Picea glauca
CTTGGTCTCGGAGATGAAATAATCTCTCACACCATTCTATTTCCATATCTACTCAGTTGCAGGAGGATTCTACATCAGTTTCATGTGCAGATAGAGAGAGGGTGCACTAGTCGAGGGATTCTAGCAAGAGGGGGGCACCATATTTGGAGAGAGATTCGTTGTAGGAGATTGGTAGGGTCGTTGAGGATTCTATCACTTGGGTTTTCATTGCAGGGCCTTGGACATCATATCTAGTTCTTTCTGAGACAATTTTATGGCTCAGATTATTTCTTGAGCAGTGGGGTGAATTGAAGAGAAGGAGGGCGTTTTTGAGATCCAGATCTAGTCTGTTTGGAGGGGTTACACTTTATATCTGACCTTGAGACTTTACCTAGTGATTTGCAGTGTCCCGATCTATATTTCTAGAGAGTTTCAAAGCATTTGGAGGCCTCCTTCAGTAGGGGTGAATTATCTAGGGTTTTAGTCATCCAGTGGGGTGCACCATTCAGTGGGGGATTTCAGATCTACAGAGATTGAAAGGGACCTTGGAGATTTGGTAACCTGGGTTGTTCTTACCATCACCTGATCTATCAGTTGGCATATTTATTAGGGTGATTGGACACTTTTGGCAACAAGGCCGAGTTATTGAGGGTTTCAGCCTTCTATTGGAGCGTGGCATTCTTCAGCTGGAGAGTGTGGCATTCAGATCTGCTTGTATTGATCTTCATTTCTTATTCAACCTTTGGAGGCATCTTTTGTATTAGCGGGAGAATTTTGTAGTAGCTCCTATCTATTTTCTATATTCTTGGCCATTTGTTGAGAATTCCAGATCGACATCTTCATTGTAGCAGGTTTCTCTATTTTATGAATAAAGAAGAATTGAGATGTTTTGGCTTGCCTATCTTATTGCATATGGTTGAGGTATGTTCCATGGTTATCTCTTTTTGTTATTTGCTGCATACACACATATAAACACATCTAAAAGGTATATCAACAAAGTGTTTGATGAAATACCTCACTCGGATTTTTTTTTAGAAAGACACCAAAACAGTGATGATCCTTGCATGATGGCTTGGGATCATTACAAGGAACCTATGAAATCATGTTGGCCTTCCTGAGACTTAGTCTCAGCAATTGATCCATTGGTTTATCCAATGGGGGCATGGGAGCCCTTGTTTCCTCCTCTTAGTCCAAGTGGGCTTGAGTATCCTTTTGAGTCTAATCTCATTGTTTGTAGATCCTCAAGCCCTCGTGCTTTTGATTCTTCACTGATAGACTGTACCAGCCCTGGCCAGAACCTCCATCGTCATATGGAGTATGGTCAGTTTACTTCACCCTTTGGGACTTTTGACCCTCATTTGCGTGATTTCTCAGATTTTTAATTGCCTTTAGATGAGGCTATCCTTGAAGCCATGACTACGGTTTCTATACCAAGGGAGGACTTACACCGTGGTTTGTGTTTTCTTCCCTTTTGGGAGACTTTCCAAGTTGACTATCGAAGAGACTCTTGGTCTGAGCCTAGCAATGGGCTCTACCTCAACCAATTTCATACATGAGTTGTAGCCCCCAACGGGTCTTCTTTTAAGCCCCTTTTAGACCCTCTAAACATGAAAAGATTGTCGAGCGATCTTGTGGCCTTTCACGCTTGTTAAACTGAAATTTGAAGTCACATCTATCTGGTGGTAGTTTACCCCTTTTTCGGTCTAGATGGTCAACTGTACGAACAAAGGTATACTCTAGGAGCCTCGGTTCTCTAGAAGAGTACCCTCAGGTATAATTTTACCCCTTTTTCGGGCCTAAGGGACTAAATTTACGAAAAAGGAAACCCCACGAAGTCCATAGTTAAGCTCTTTTCAGACTTTCTAAAATTGAAAAGATCGTCGAGTGACCTTATTCTTTCACACTCATTAAAATGGTCCAGAAGAACATTCCTGACAGAGTCCATAGTTAATATTTTTTTAGACTTCTTAAAAATGAAAAAATGGCTGAGTGATCTTGTCTTTATCACACTCATTAAAATGGTTTTGAATAGACGTCTTGTCGGTGCTAGTTTACCCCTTTTTTGAACCGACTAGACTACCTTCAAAAAAGGTACCCCATTGGAGTCTCCTTTTACATTTTTCAGACTCTCTAAATATGAAAAACCATCGAGCTTACCTTCTATGGGCTCGTTAAACTTACATCGAAGGGCATTACCATTGTGTGTCTTATTAATCGCATTTGCATACCTATGTCTCTGGTCTAATGTCGGCTCCATGTTGCTCTCAACTAAACCATCTGAAGCATGCCTTATACGCAAGCCCTGTAGCACTTTGCCTCTGTGTCTTAACACCTTTGGCCCTAGGATTTTTCCCGAGTGTCCTTACTTTGAACATCATTATTATCCTTGTGCCTCGAACTTGTATGTTTGTGACACTCATTCCTCATTTGTAACATAACATTCTTATATTATTTTTCCAAAATTATTGAAAAAGACAAAAAAAAATCAAATATACCCCAAAAAGAGGAAGGGAAAAGTATTTTATTTTATTGGCAGCACAATGCATCACCCTTGGATAAATCACATCTGTCTATTTGTTCATCAAACCCTGGGATTTCATATGACCTTAGGAATTTGTTCCTGCTACATTGATCTGTGTCCTCCTCCATTTGGTTATTCTTCCAAACATATGGAGATTTTGCTTTGCCTCCTGCCTCACAAATTTATGTTAATGCCATGTTGCCTGAGTCTCATCATTTTTCATTCTATTGTCCAAGGGAAGTTCTTCCAAGTCTAAGTTTGCCCCTCTACAATTTGTCTCTTTCCCTCATGCCTGACCATCCCGAAATTCCAATCAATTCTTTGTTCAAAATCAAGGAAGCCTTCAGATTGATAATCAAGATTCTCTAGTCCACGACCGACGAGCCGTCGAAGACCTCTGGGTAGTGAAGTCGTAAACTCATATTACACTCCTACCCAAGTTTTGAATATTTTGAAGTTGTTTCTCAAGCTATCAAGACCTCATCTCCAGCCATTAGGCCTTATCAGCTTCTAGAAGATGTATACTCTACATGTATATCTTTTTTATTTTGAGATGTAGCTCTGTTGTGTATTGCTCGCGGATACACTTTATATAGTTATATGACATGGATCTATAGTGTATTTGATTGGTAGCCATGATTTTATTTTATCCTGAGCATGGGTATGCCCACCTCGGTGAGACAGTTATTATTTTGCAGATGACACCTCCCAATTTCTGGTCCCTGGGCTCACTTGTTCGGAACATCGGTGAAGATTGTTAATGTATTTTGGCCATCAGATGCTATTCAGACCTCACAAATTAGGGGGCATCTATTATAACCCTAATTTTCACCAAACATGCTTACCTGGCATCAGGCCATCTCAGATTCCTTCTTTGCCAAACCACTGCTAAACAGCTCTTCTTAAAAACCCCTTTTATAAAGTCCCATGCTCCCTACTCCATTACTGCACGTGTGTACATGCTAGTTGACCCAAGGCAACCCGCGTGTACCTACAAAAGCAAAAAAAAAGGAAAGTTGCTAATGGAACACACAGCTTTGGGTAAGTTAGCTAAACCTTTTGGCCATGCATGGATGGTCACTCGACCAAATACCTAGCTTCTTCTAGCCTATAAAAGAAGGGTTAGGGGTCCCATTTGAAAGGAGGATAATCATAGTAAAGAAACTATACCCGATTAAGCATTCCCTTTGTCCCAACCTTTAGCCATCCTTGTGAAAAGAGAAGTATAGAGAAAAGTAGTTGGAAGACAGTGGAAGAAGATCCCAGGACCAGGATTGAGGAGCAGTGGTCGACTTTATCATCGTAAGGTATCATTGTGAAGTTAATAAAAGAATTTATTTTCCTGTCCCGCCATATGAGATTGTCATTATTGGAATATTGATTGTATGATTGATTAAATCTATAACCTATTAGTTCATAGATCAAATGCATGTGGATTTCTTTGTTTGTCTTTAGTGAATGCAAGTTAGCATTGGGAGGAGAGTTGCAGTCAAAGAATGACCAAGCACGAAAAGGGATCAACATCAAAACAAGAAAAATAAGGTACGTCAGATTAATCTTTTGAGCCTTGTATTTACATATGAGTAATGGGGGTTTAGGCATGGGATGATGATAAAAAGGAAGAATATTTAGTTCATTTTTGCATGCATGATAAAACCCTTAGTGCCAATCCATAGGAGGGATTTCCCACCCACAATAGTGTCGCAAGTGTCATCATTACGAGTGTTGTAAATGTCGCATCTTGTTCGCAAGTGTCGCATCTTGACTATAAGTGTTGCAAGTGTCAAAAAACATCATACCTCCATCTTGCATATGTCGTGCCTCTAACGACATCATGAAGACACTTAAGACACCTCAAAGGGTGGTTTGGAAGAAAGAAAATCACTTGGAAAGAAGTACAAGCCCTTTGCCATTGGAAAAACCACAAAAAAAAAGATTTTTGGAGAGGAGCGCTCCCCTATCCACTGTTAGGGAGTGATGGCACACCCTGAGCCTCTTTGGGGAGTGTTTGAGTGCCCTTTTCACCCCTTTGGGGGAGTGCTACCCTCTTTTGAGAAAATTATTGGTTTGTTGAGGCAAATTAGGGAAGAATCCCTCAATTCCTGAAGGTAGTTGGATTCGAATAGATGATCAAGGCATGATCTTAGGGGAGATCCTCAACTGAAGGAGAGGAATCCTCAAATCATCCCAAATATCTCTCAAGTGGTTGGACTCCTCCAAGTTTATATAAGGAGGCCTTCACATGGTGAAAGGCACAATGGAAATTTGGAATTACATAAAACTTATGATCTCATGGGTGAGATGTCATCAAAGCAATTAGTGGAGATTGATTGAGCAAAGGGGTTGGACACGGAGAACTGGAAGAGGTTGTTTCACCTTCATTCAAAGGATTATAAGTACTTTTACTTGTTCTCATTAATATAATCAATGCTTGGCTTGTTTCTTTCAAACTTGTGCTTGTTCCATATAAGTTTGTCTACAGTAGATGGATCTATGATTGAGCTAATCTCAGTAGAGTAGGAAGTCCATTGTATCTTTGTTTGTTTTTCAGGACCTATCAAGGAGCTCAAGATCGAAGCTCATCCTGGACTTTGTAGGGAAAAATGTCGTTCATAAGGTACATATCTTTCTCCTTCTCTTTCATTCATTAGCTTGATTAGATCTAAAAGGAAGTCAATGTCCATGTTAATCACTTTCTATCTTGGCCTTAGGATTTTAGAGACCAAGAGGGAATACACTTGTCTATAGGGGGATTCACCTACAACACACTCAATATTGGTTTTCCTAAGGTCTTCCAACACTATAAGTTTGATAAGAGAGAAATGGAATAGGTTGACCTCAATCTGTTTGGTTCTGGTTTGTACCCTGCCTACCATATTTTCAAGGCTCATGTATAGATAATAAGGCAAGTTGAGTGGTTTCTTGCCTATGAAGTGCATCAGTAATGTTGTCCATGGGTTATGGAAGGAAGCGAAGAACGAGGAAGAAAAGGTAAAAAGTGAGCTTCGCGAGAGACATAGTGAATGTCACTAGGTCGAAGTGAGCAAAAGAACAGAAAAGATGGAGGTAAGTGAGGAAAAGAAATCCATTGGATGAGGAGATCGAGGATGATAGATAAGCAAGGAAGATAGACCAAGGATGACTTAGCAAGTGGAAAAATCTAGCATTATATGCCTTGGAGAACCGTGAAATGGAGAAGGAAAGATAGGCTGG
The DNA here is from genome assembly GCA_000966675.3 of Picea glauca. Taxonomy (NCBI): domain Eukaryota; kingdom Viridiplantae; phylum Streptophyta; class Pinopsida; order Pinales; family Pinaceae; genus Picea; species Picea glauca. Next base: position 206,289 of record JZKD02S0841060.1, read on the forward strand.
CGAAGCCCGAAAACAATGAGTCAAGTTGACCTAGGGTTGTAGACACATAGGGTTTTGACACCTAGGTTTCGACCTAAGGTTGTTGGTGAGGGATTGTAATGTATAAATAGAGGTTGAGAGGACCTAGGTCAGGTTGGTACTATGGTTGAGTCTTGTTGTTGATTATTGTTCAGTAGGAGAATATTGTATTAAGGGTGAGAGAAGTGCTGAGAGAGAGAGCATTCTGGTATTGTAAGACCTTCGGTTGCGTGCGAATATCAAGTCCTACAGCTGGGTGTGCAGAAGGAGAGAGGAAGAAGAAAGGATCTGTTGGCCAAGAGCACAGATCAAGACTGTAACCTTTACCTTAATATATCATAAGCACATTTATGTGGATGTATCCCTAGAGAGAGGGTGAACCACTTACCTCTTTTGTTGTGTGTGTGATTGATGCTTTGATCTCTGATGTTGTTATATTGTTATCTGCATTACTGTATTAGATCAGATCTATAACTGTGAGGGATAGATCTAGCTAGTTTAATGGTAGATGCATGTTATGTTGTTGTTGTAATAAGAACCACTTGATACTCCCCTAGTTGTAGACATCTCTGTCCTACAACCCCCTCATAGCTTCTTCCGGTGATATTGCATATGCTTCGTAGGTTCTGCTGAAAGGGCCAGTATCTAGGGCTTGTTGGTGTGCTCTTGGAGCTGAACCCTGGGTTTTCCTTTGTGCCAAAAAATGGTTTCGTTGCTGGGACCGAGATATTTTTAAAGGAATGTCAAGGTGGTTCCCATCGAAGACAAAGATTCATAAGTGGGTAGAGGATCAAGAGAGTCGACAATGTTGTATCCAGAGCAGTAGATCATTGGTTTGATAGTAATATCGGAGGATATATCACTGAGTTTGTTGTTGATAGAACAAAATCGTATAGTCAAGCCGAGAGATACTTTTTCAAGGGACCCAGAGGAATTTTTTTTCACTTCTTGAAGCTAAGAATCAAGATGCTCTTGCATGAAAACCACATCTTGAAGATACAGTAGATTGATCAGACTTGAAAAGGCTAATGTTCAAGATCTCAGGCAGCGCCAAAGCAAGCCAGAAACCTCAAGAACTACATGAACTACTAAAGTAAGTAACATTAATCCTCTTGTTGTCTCAACAATACCTAGCAGTCAGAATAGTCAGACCCACCAGAGTCCTCACAGTACTGTTATCAATAGCCCAGCATCTACTCAGACAAGAACCCTAGTTAGCTTTATGGCAGATGAAATGAGCCTCCCTATCTTTAGAGGAGATGGATATGAATATCCAGATCAGCATTGGTTTCTATGTGAGGCCGTATGGAATATTAAAAGTATCATTGATGAAGCCATCAAGAGAACCCAGTTTAGCACTACACTAAGGGACCGCGCACTGAGCTGGTACATGAAACTTGTCCAAGGACTGGCACAGCCTAAGCCCCTGATTTAGGATACCATCAGGTAAGAATCAAGGAAGAAGACATCCATAAGACAACCTTTAGGACCAAGTATGGGCATTATTAATTTGTAGTGGTGCCATTTGTACTGACCAATGCACCAACTGTATTCATGTTCTTAATTAATGGGATATTTAGAAATTATTTGGATAAGTTTGTCATATTATTCCTGGATGACATACTTATCTATTATAAGTCTGAATAAGATCATGAACAACACTTAAGACTGGTATTGAAAGTATTGAGAGAACATCAGTTGTATGCCAAGTTGAGTAAGTGTTCTTTTTATCAAAAGAAGATCCATTACTTGGGACACATTATTTTAGAGCAGGGCATAGCAATAGATCCAAACAAAATCAAATCCATTAGAGGGTCGACAACACCAAGAAATGTGTTAGATGTCAGATATTTTATGGGATTAGTTGGCTACTATAGAAGGTTCATAGTAGGGTTCTCTAAGTTTTCTCATCCCATCACTTCTTTGCAAAAGATGGGAACGAAATTTGAATGGACACTCAAGTGTGAAAATAATTTTAATCTGTTGAAGGAATTACTTACTAGTGCACCTGTGTTAAAGATTGTTAACCCAAATGAAAGTTTTGTGATATGTACAGATGCATGTAAGTAAGGACTTGGGGGAGTCCTCATGCAAAATGAACATGTCATTGGATATGAGTCCATAAAGCTTAAGTAACATGAGAGGAACTATGCCATGCATGACTTGGAACTTGTTTCCATTGTTCACGCCTTGAGGATGTGGAGGTGTTATCTCATGGGGAAGAAATGCAAATTAAGGATAGACCACATTGGCCTGAAGTATCTTTTTGAATAGCTGACCTTGAATGCCAAGAAAACAAGATGGATGGAATTTTTAAGTGAATATGACTTCAATATCAAGCATATCAAAGGAAAGGATAATAAAGTTGTTGATGCGCTTAGTAGAAGAGTACATCTCATGCATGCTACTACTGTCAATGTGCATCAATCAGACTTGAAGAGAAGAATTTTAGATGGTCTTGTTACCGATCAACATTACCTACAGGTAAAGGAAAAATTGAAGCAAGGAAATGTACAACAGAAAATAGAGTATGAGATAAGGGAAGATGGATTACTCATGCATAAAAATAGAATCAATGTTCCTAGATCCGGAGAACTGAGGAATTTGGTACTGAAGGAAATAGATGATGTTCCTTATGTTGGACATCTCGGTTACCAGAAAACAATTACAGCAGTAAGAAGCCAATTCTTTTGTCTGGGAATGAAGAAGGATGTTGTTGATTACATCACTCAATGTATGGAATTTCAGAAGGTGAAGGATGAGCATAGGCACCCAGCGGGTTTGTTGCAGCCATTGCCAATCCCAGAGAAGAAATGGGAAGTGATCACCATGGATTTCATAACAGGATTACCCAGAATGAATAAGTAGCATGATTCAATCATGGTGGTGGTTGACAAATTAACAAAGGCTACTCATTTTGTGCCTATGAAGACAAGACATACAGTAGCTAATATTGCAGAAAGTTTCATGAATGAAATTGCTAGGTTGCATGGGATACCTAGGACAATTTTCTCTGACATAGATACAAATTTTACCTCCAATTTCTAGAGGGTATTGTTTAAAGGATTTTGCACAAATCTAAAATTTAGCACAACATATCATCCCCAAACAGATGGGTAAACAGAGAGGGTCAGTCGAATAATTGAAGACATGCTGAAAGTGTATGTGATGGATAAGCCATTTAAGTGGGAAGATTACTTACACTTGGTTGAGTTTGCATATAATAATGGGTATCAAGCTTCATTGAGAATGATCCCATTTGAAGCCTTGTATGATAGGAAATTTGATACTCCAGTAAGCTGGGACAACCCAACAGATAGAGTGGTACTTGGGCTGGAGTTTCTCAAGGAAATGGAAGACCAGGTGGTTAAGATCAAGTAGAATTTAAAGGCAGCTCAAGATAGACAGAAATTTTATGCAAACAAGAACAAGACAACTAGACAATTTAAAGTAGGGGAGCATGTAATTTTGAAAGTGAAGCCCAAGAAAATCTCATTGAAATTGGGTAGTTGTACAAAGATGGCAGCCAGATTTTGTGGTCCATTTGAAATATTGGACAGAATAGGGCTAGTTGCATACATGCTTGCATTGTATGCTTCCATGAATGTGCATAATGCATTTCATGTATATTTACTAAATAAATATGTACATGACCTTAACCATGTTATTGATTGGCATCTGATTCAGGTAGAAATGGAGGGAGACTTTCAGGTTCATCCAGTGTTGGTATTGGACAGAAAGGTCAAAATGCTCTGGAATCAAGTTATAGAGCTAGTAAAAGTTCAGTGGACCTGCTACAATCTTGAAGATTCTACCTGGGAGCATTAAGATGCCATGCGGGAAGAGTACCCACATATTTTTGAATAAATTTGAGATTTTGATCTCTATTTTGTATATGCACTAAGGATAGTGCCAAGATAAGGGGGAGGGGATGTAACACCTTGGGTTTCAAACCCCCATTTTAAATAATGTAATGTTACAATTATGAGAGGCCTCAGTGCCCAAACAATTATTAAAGGGCTAGTATGCCCAATAAATGTAATGTTTTTATCATTATTAATAATAAACACGTTGTTGGTTGCTAGACGGACAAGGAATAGAGTTATAGGGGGCTATGATTCCACAAGAGAGGGGGCTTAAGGGGATAAGTGTTTATTCCTATGTTAATTACCCTTTTTTCCTAAGGGGGCGATCAATTACGTGAGCTTCTTAGGGAAGGCCAGGAGGTTCTTGATTCTCCACGAATTTACTTAAACCCACCTTTGGTCTGATGGGGGGGTTCAACTGATGGCTTGTTCGTTGATTTTCCTGTACATTCATTCATTTTCCCTCACACACTTTCATGCACTCACTCACCCATTCATTGATCCATCCTCACCTGTGTCCTGGCTTGGAAAAGGGAATTGAACTGTTGAGAATTAGCCATGAGATAGTTGGATGTAATGGTCGTTGGTGTAATCTAGCCATGAACTACGGCTTGCATGTCTGGGATGCGTTGGCCTATGCCCTATTTTTCGCACAACTATGAGTCCTGGGAGTTCCAGCATTGAGATTTTGGACTAGCTGTGTTGGAGGCCCTGGAAAAAGGAGAAGGACTACATGAGGGACTGCATGGCAAAGAAGGGTGGAGGTCCATTCTCTTGGGTGGTACAGGTTGGGTAGAAGAGAGTTGGGTACTTGGATTTTTGTGGGTGCTAGGAAACCTATGAGAGCATGAGAAATGACTGGTTTGGGAACCCAAGTACAATCTGGAACCGTCCTTGTGGATTCATAGCCCTGGCTCGGGGGTGACACTATTGTTGATATTTAGAGTAGTGGTTTCTATGGTTGGGTGGAACATCCTTGGTCTGCAGCCAGTTGGCGTCGCCCTTTTATAAAGATAATTTCTCTCTGTTGTGATATTATTTTTTGTGTATGAATGTATTTCGTTGTGTATTTTAATTATCGTTTAACTAAATCTTAGATTATGCATGATTGTTGGATATTGTTGTGCATGTCGTTAAATTATTTTCTTTTACACATCCTAAAATTTTAAAAAGGTATCGGTAAGAGAAATAAGTCAAAGGGTAGGGTTGAGGGTAGCATAACCCGATTTGTGGGTGATTGGGGATGTTACAACCCCGGTGCAAAGAAGAGGTCTCCCTGAGGCCTAGGATGCACATGAGAGGGGGTTACTCATATTAGAACATGCGCAACTGATAATTAATCAGCCTCAATATGACCCGGACATCCTAAATATGAAAAGGCTCCTTGCCGATGATCCAGATTAAAGCCATATTTGATGAAATTACTGGGTTAGATGAACCTGAATTCATAATGCCAATGACCAGATCCCTGATAGGTGTTTCGGCTTAGCCAGAGATAATCGAAACATCAGGGAGGACCAATGCATCAAACCCCTTAAGTGAGATGATAAATATTTATGACGATGATGAGAGCCCATAACTATCTCTTGTGATCCCTCTACATATCGAAGAAGAAAAGGTACCAGAGAAGACATCCTCCCCTGTTCCCGATGCCCAAATTCAAGAGGTTCCATGGAAAGAATAAGAAGTTGAGAGTGTCCTAGACACTAAGCTGTCTAATGCACCAGAAACCCAAGCGGACAGTCCAAAGGACGATCTAGGGTCTAACTAACCAAAGGAAGCATATCCACAGTAGAAAATCAGTGTCTCAATGGTCAATGATCAAGTAAGTACCGTGCCTACCCCCGACGCCTCTATTTCAATCAGTACTCAAACCCCCTATGAGTGACAAACAAAAGTCGGGCCTTCAGAACTCAAGGACGAAGTTCAAGAACCCATTTTTGAACAAGTATATACCATCGAGATTCTAAGGAATATACTCACCTAGGGAGATCAGAAAATCCCCAAACCCATGGACAAAGTATCCGACATACATGCCATAGCTTATGATCGAAAAAGGAAGTATATCATCCAAAGAACCACCAAGAAGAGGAGGATAACTTTAGATCCCTCCATCCTCATCACTATATAGGAACATCTTATCAACATAGAGCATGCTAAGACATTCGAACGCATCGACGCAGGGATGGAAATCACAAATGCCACCCTAGACAGAGATAGAAGAGATGAAGAGGAGTTGGTCATTGCCCTGAAGGAATTGGAACATTTGTGCCACTTGGAGAAATACTATCAGGACACCACACAGGTCGTGGTGTTCCTAAGGAGTGAATTCTAGGAGGCCTGCAACAAGTTTACATATGAGAGACACATATTCACTACAAGGATAGCCAAGCTCCAGGAAGACACCCTTATGGCACTTGCGACATGCAAAGATATGGAGCAGTGGTAAGAGAAAGAGCAACAAGACATGGAGCGGGTCGACTACATTGGTGTGGTCCAATAGGGTTGAGATACAGAAGAAAATGACATTCGGGTATTAAAAGAGAGTAGCCTCAATCGCATAAGGAAATCGGTTGAGTATTAAGAAAAAATGGCTCAGGAAACTCACCAAGATATCCAAGAGAAATGGGCCAAGTACGAGAAAAAATGGATCAAGATCAATCGGGTGATGAAAGACATCAGACTCCCCGAGTTTGGCACACCTGATGACTTTGTCGACTTGCGTGACATAGTCAATTCGCACACCAAGCAAGACCCATCATGGGTTGAAGAAATAGCAAAGGTGAAAGACATGGCACCAGGTCAAGTGCGACAGTTTATGGAGCACCCAATCAAATCTTGGGCTATTTTGTAACAATTATGTGCCAGTATATTCAAGTATAGGGAACAAGCGGTAGAGATAAGGGAGATTCACTTGGCCCTGATGGAACATCATAGATTCCCATACACCAACACTTGCGAGGATTTGGTCATCAAGTGGTCGGAGTACAAGAAGACTCACCCTCTTAAGTGATATCTTGAGATGACTCTTAGAAGAATTGATAGAAGAGAACTCCATGTGGCGAATTGTGTTTTGCATATCTGCATTTTAGTTGTTATTTTTAGTTAATTTTATGTTATAAATAAGAGCATCGACCGATTAGTTAGAGGTCAATGGTTGTTGTAATAAACTCTCATTTTTGGTTTGTTAATAACTATTTCGGAGCTACCTTTAATTGAGAAGTCCTTTTGGGATGAGAGACAAGTTTATGTTTTCATCAAATGCATGTATGATTGGATGTGGAGAAGAATTATTTCCTATTTCATCTCATGAATGGATGTTGTAATGAGTAAGAGGTACTAAATCTATTGGTAAGTTATCTGATGCAATGTTTTACAATTCTTTCTTTAATGATGAAGATTAATCATTGTGTTATTTTGTGATTGATGATTGGAGTTGAGTGAATTATTTTATTTTCCATTGTTTATCACATGCATGTTTTCTACTGATAAATTGTATCTAAGTCGGTAATTGGAATACCCACACAATTAATGTATTAGTACTAGGCATGTGGTAGACAATCATTGTCTACATGCTAGAGTGTAAGGGTTATCCCAAGATAAACCTCTTCTCCATTAGTTAAAGTTTGTTCCCATTTTTTTGTCTGGTTGGTTTATACTGGCCCTATCTTATATCAATCCCATATAAGAGAAATTACAAAAAAGAGAATGTCTAAACTGAAGGAGAAAAACTTCGCAAGAAAACGTAAATCCCATCGATTATTTTGGCCGGATTGCAAAATATGGAGAACCATTCCACTATTAAATGTTGTTGATTCTAATTGGGCCTCGGTGGTAGGTTTGGTTCCTATTGTTGAGTTAAATGGATTTAGGAAACCTCAACAGAATTGGCGCTAGAAGGAGGGCCTGAAGAATGAATGGTTGAGTACATATTTCATACTATATTTCAGACAGCTTACAGATTCAAAACAACCCACATGCATGGATAGTCATTCCCAAGACAACCCACACACATTAAGTACTCTTGAAATGAGTAACTCACCCCAAGACGAGGAAGAATGCATGTACTCGGACATACCTTACGCTCTCCCTCACGAGGAATTGAATCAATTCAGAAGAATCATAATATCATATGCTCGACAGATCGGTGTGTTATCTTTAGCTCCAATACTTCCTCAAAGAAAACAAGTAAGCAGACCAGTGGTCAATACCCCCGACTAGTTTTTTGTGCACACAGTAGAAGACCTAATAGATTTCTCTCTCACTGAAATTGAACATCCTCTTAATCTAATCTTTGAAACGCCAACCGATAACATCCCTGTGCGGGACAATTTTTCGTAAGAAGAAGGGTTTAACTCAGAACTTTCAGTTTCAGGATATGAAGATATGGAAGATCATAATGACCATGATGAAGAGAGGGGAAACCCACCGCAAAAAAATCAACCTTGGTTTGCCAGAGATTCTTTGGCCATCCCTGGACAAGTACATAACCTTCCCCGACATCCAGAGAATTTACTTCCTAAATTTGACCCCGAAACCTCAGGATTGCCTGAAGACCATATCAAGAAATTCATACTAGCTATCAGACTTATGAATGTCCAACATGAAGACGTAGTTTGCAGGATTTTGCCCTACACTTTTTAGAATTCATATTCCACGTGGTATTTTAACTTTCCTGTAGGATCCATAACTAGTTGGAAGAAGTTTCAAAAGGATTTTCTGGATAAATTTGCAGAAGAAACTACTACAGGAGCTTTGATGGTTGAGTTGCTCGCCGCCACCATGAGTTCTAGGAAAGGGTCAAAGACTTTAATCAAATATTTAACACCATGTTAAAAAAATTCTAGCTCGAAGCTAAACCTACTCAGTAATTACAAATCGAAGTATATGTTAATGCTCTCCTAGCTTCTATTTCCATGTTTGTGAAGAGGGCTGCCAAACGAACCCTGGCTGAGAATTTTGAATTAGCCAAAATGATAGAGTTCCAAATGAAAGGATGCAAAGAAATTTAGGTCTCCTTAGTTAAGAAAGAATCTCAACCTCCTCCCTGGAGAGGAATATTGCTTACTAGACCCCTAGGGAAACAAGAAGAACAAGCTCCTAAAAAGGGAAGTGGGGACATAGAGGACCCACAACGTGTGGTCAAAAATCTATCAAACAAAATCATAGACATGAAGAGAAGTGTAGGGGAGGGAATCCATGTCTAAAGGCCCTATAAGCCTTTATTTAAAAGGAATCCATCGTTTAAATCAATTGAACCTACCCCAACCAACTTAAACATTGATCTGGGAAATGTAGCATCTGACTCTTTCTGCACTTATCACCAAGAGAACCACTCTGAAAGAGAGTGCCCTCAATGGTTGCATGCCATGAATTTGAGGGCCAACCAATTTCTAGATGAGGTCTCCCTAACCAAACAACCAATCAGTTCAACTATAAATATCACCGACCAGGAAGAGGCTTACCCACCAGAAGAAACAACCATGTTGATATGGGATCATGATTTACCTATACCCTTCGATGAAATATGTGAAGTCCAAGAACCACCCATAGAAGTCTTGGTTGTGAAAACATGAAGTAGGGGTCAACTGGTCTCAGACAACCTTACTACTACCCAAAATGTGGGAGGGAAACTAGCCCCCGATCACCCTAAAGAACCCTTTTCTCCCCGAAGAAACCCTATATACATCCATACATGGGAATCGCCCAAGCTAGATTACAGCATAGTAGAAGATTTGAAGAATTTGAAGGATAATATATCAATTATGGACATATGTAGAATCCCTCTGCAAAAGGACTTCCTATTACAAGCTTTGAAATCAGTAGAAAATCCTACAATAAGCATTGATCAGGGAAGGAATCCAACTCCCACGGATCTAGGGAATAAACCAATTGTGAACGCCTGCTTTGAAGATAAGAAGGGAAAACCTTTTGTCCCACTATTCCTCTTAATGTTTGAAGTCTTCAATAGAAACCTCCATAACTATTTGGTCGACTCGGGGGCATCTTCTAATGTTATTCCCTTGTCTATTTGCAAAAAATTAAACGCCGTTCCTCTCAAAAGAAATAAACATGTAATACAATTGGACAGAACCCAGGTGAAAGTCATGGGAGAACTCAAAGATGTAATGATCAAAATAGCAATGCATCCTAAATTTGTACAAGTGATTGACATCATTGTAGTAGATATCCCAAAAGTCTATGGATTTTTATTCAGTCGAGATTGGTCTGAAAAGTTAAACAGATACTTTAGCACATACTGGGCACACCTTTGGCTACCCTTAAAGGCACACAAACATATGATCATAATTGATAGGGAAAAATATCTAAAACATATTATTACTGACCTAGAAACCCTAAAAGAGCCCTCATCGGTAAATTTCCCAGTGCTGGGAAATTATTCCTATGATTCCTACTTTGGGAAATTCTCCCCTCTCTCATCTAATGTCCCTCTTAATCAAAATTATGAAATGATTTTTCAGGAAGAATTTTCGATAGCGGCAGCGGAAACCCTCTGCTGCCAAGAACCTGTGTCGAAAATCATAGAACTAACAAGAGGAAAAGAGGAAAGTAATAAGAGAGAGGAAGATGATACACTTTTCCCACAAGTTTGGACTCATATTTTGATGGATCTAAACCACAAGAAGGGTCAGGAGTAGGATGTATCCTCATTAATCTGAAGGGAAAACAACATTTATTGTCCTGTAGACTAGAATTCAAATGCACAAATAACACTGTCGAGTATGAAGCTCTAGTACAAGGGTTAAAGAAAGCCATAGACCTAAACGTCCAAGAATTAAAGTTTTTAGGAGACTCTTAAATCATTGTCAGACAAGTAAGGAATACTATACATTGTAATTATCCACACCTAAAGAACTACCAATAGGAAGTGCACAGGTTAATAGAGCATTTTGAATCTTTCAACATTACAATGATTCCCAAAGAAAAGAATATTCTTGCAGATTCCATGGCCACTAATGCTTCAAGGATATCACCTATAGAGGATTATGAAGCCTCTCATTTCACTGTAGAACTTCTATATAAACCCTTGTTTCCCAACAATATTTCTAATTGGAAGTTTGTTGAAGGAGACGAACAAATTATAAACTTTCTGACCAATCAGGACAATTTTTTTTACCTGGCCATTGATGATGAAGTATTCCAAGAATGATCAACAAAAACTGACCCTCATACAAATCAGCTGATAGACAAATCCAAGTCCCACACAATACCAAAGGGAATAGCTAACTTGGAAAACCTTTTTGACCTAAAGGAAAGATTTAAGGGGCCAAAAAACGTGAAGACCAGTAGTTCCTATCCCATGCATGAAACTATAAATCTCGGAACCCCAGACAACCCAAAAAATGTAAACCTCGGTAAGACAATATATAAAGAGGAAAGGAAGGCCTATATCAAACTTTTCACATAGTATCAAGATTTTTTTGTGTGGTCTTACCGAGATCTGAAAACTTACGATACTTGTATCATTCAACACATTGTCCCTTTAAAACCCGAAATAAAACCCTTCCAACAGAAGCTCTGGAAATACCACCCATCCATGGAACCTCTCATGTGTCAAGAATTAAAGAAACTATTAGATGCCAAAATAATCTTCCAGGTTAGACATTTTGCATGGGTAGCAAATTTGGTTCCTGTAAGAAAAAATTCTGGGGAGATTCGCTTATGCATAGATTTTAGAAACCTCAACAAAACTTTAGAAAAGGACAACTACCCAGTCCCACCAATGGATCAACTCTTGTAGACTGTGTCAGGCTATGATATTTTCTCCTTATTGGATGGTTTCTCAAGTTACAACCAAGTTCTAGTTTTAGAGGAAGACTGTTTAAAAGCTATCTTTTGAACCAAGTGGGGAACCTTTGCTTATAAATGCATGCCCTTTGGGTTAATCAACATAGGGGAAACCTTCCAAAGGGCTATGGATGTATCATTTTTGGGATTAATCAATAAGTGCATAGTAGTCTACTTGGATGATGTGACTGTGTATTAAAAGAACAGAGAAGATCACATCCAACATTTAACCCATATTTTCGAAAGGTGTAGGAAATACAGAATATCTTTAAACCCTAACAAAACTATTTTTAGTGTCAAGGAAGGTAAATTGTTAGGCCACATTATATCTCAAGAATACATCCGCATAGACCCTGAAATAATTAATCCTATAGCTCAGCTTCCATTACCTCACAACAAAAAGGCTATGCAGTCGTTCTTCGTAAAAATCAATTTTGTGAGGAAATTCACCCCCGATTCCGCGGAAACTATCATACCTCTACAAAAAATGATTCATAAGGATGTTGATTTTAAGTGGGATGGTGAACGAAAGAAGGCTTTCAGCAACATTAAGACTACAATCTCTTAAGCCGTAGTGCTACGAAGTCCCGATTTCAACAAATATTTCTTCCTCTATACTTTCGCCTCCAACCAATCGTTAGCCGCAGTATTAACTTAGATGGATGATGAAAAAAATGAAGCCTCGATATCATTCATGATCACTAACCTCCAAGGTGTTGAACTAAATTATCCTACTATATATAAATAGGCTTATGCGGTTTATAAGGCAGTAAAACATTTCAGATCTTACATCCTCAAGAACCATACCAAAGTAATTGTGCCTCACCCCGCAATCCGATCCCTATTTAATCAAAAGGAGATGGGGGAAAGAAGAGGGAACTAGATGGAAGTAGTCCAAGAATTCGACCTAGATATAAAACCTTCTAAATTGGTTAAATGACAAGGGCTATGTAAACTGGCAGCCGAAGCTCAAGACCAAGTAAATGAAGACCCCATATGGGAGAATGAAATGGCATTATGGTGTGGTGAAGCTTCATACATTTCCATAGGAAAAGAGTCTTGGTATGAGAAATTGAATTATCTCTTACATCATGGTACTTGCCCAAAAAACCTAAACCCTAGGTAAAGGAGATATCTCAGGTTAAAATACACACAATATCGCCTCATAAATTCGGTACTCTTCCGGGTTAATTATGATGGGGTACTTTTAAGATGTCTCGAACGTGAAGATGCAGACAAGGTTCTAAAGGAAATCCATGATGGTCCTTCATGTGGACATTTTGCAGGAGACACCACCACTCATAAGTTACTAAGAGTTGGCTATTACTAGCCCACTTTGTTCAAGGATGCTCACACATACGCTAGAAACTGTAAAACATGTCAAATAATCATTGGGAGGGAGAAGACAACAATTGTCCCGCTCCAACCGGTGGTTGTTTCTAGACCTTTTGAGCAATGGGGGCTAGATATCATAGGGGAAATGACAACAAGTTCTTCAAGAAAACATAAGTACATACTTACTGCCACCGATTATTTTAGAAAATGGATCGAATCCATTCCTCTGACTCGTGTAAACGAGAAGGTGGTAATCCAATTCATAGAAAAACAATCAATCACAAGGTTCGATGTCCCTTCTATCCTTGTTTTTGATAATGAAAATTAATTTTCTTCCACCCTATTAATGGAGTTTGATCTAGAAAAAGGAATCATAATTAAATACTTTGCAAACTATTATCCACAGGGAAACGAGGTAGCAGAATCAACTAATAAGAACTTAGTAAGAATATTAAGGAGAATAGTTGTAGACAACCAAAGGAATTGGCATAATGCACTCCATAATGTTGTATGGGAATATAGAGTTACACCCAAGGAAGCTATAGGGAATTCCCCATACTTTCTGGTATACGGGTAGGATGCCATTCTCCCCAACGAGCTTTATCTTCCATCTCTTCAACCTGCCCAAGATTCCATAGGGGAGCCCTCATCAGTCATACAACAAAGAATTGGCACCCTTATCATGTTAATAGAAGAAAGGGAGAAGGCTAAATCAAAGTTTCTATCCCACCAGCAGATAGTTAAAAGGTGGTTTGATAAGCATAAGGCTAAAGAGAAGAATTTTGAGGTAGGAGACTTAGTCTTTCCAAGTGGCCGAGAAGATTGGGTTGGGTACATATCGTCTGCAGAATATTAGGGGAGAATTTGATTCTCTCCTAGTGAATGGGCAAGCCCTGAAACAATATTTTCATTAATATATATATATATATATATATATATATTTGTGGTTTTTTTTATGCGTCGATTTATCTTTTAGCATTTTAACTTTTTGCTTTTGCAATCGTGCTTATGAGCTTTGAAATATTGTGTTTAGAAAAAAAAATGGTTGACCTCAAATCATGTGACATAGCGAACTCTCTTCCTAAATTGATTCTCACATACGAACACAACAAACGTTGAGGAACCTGCGGTTGTTTCAAGGGATTATCTATCTAACCTGCACAAATGAACAACTTTGGAGAAATGTGGAAGTGTCTAATTAGTGGTTTGGTAAAATATTAAAGAAAAGATGGTAAGATAGAAAGGAATACATGCACCTCAAAGACAGAGCTAGGGAGTTTCACCTTAACCACCTCATCTTTTACAAATAACAAAAGTCCTCCTCTCCCGCTCGCTCAAGGAATTTATCCGAAATAAAAGTTAACTACATAAAATGAGCACATAGTAGGAGAGGGTATGCAAATATATTTTTCAGGCCTATAGACGCTTGTTGGTAGTGAAGAAAGGTCTGTGACATCGGGGTGACTCTGTTGGGGCTATGGATTCTCGTTAGCAGTGGAGCAACACCGTAGAAAATGAATGAGGGTAACTAAAAGGCCTAGTGTGTAATATCCCTAAGGCCGAACTCAATTGCAAATGTAAATACAAATGTACATAAGCTGATGAGCTGATTTGATATCATTTTGGTATGCACATTTCATGGCATAGTGTGCGCATGTACTGCGCAGTAAAATGAGGAAGTGTTCACATTCCGGGATACCGCATGTAGCATCTTAAGTGTGTGCAATGTAGAGGCCAGGGAGCCTTATGTATCTAATATGTTTTATAGGCTGGTGAGCCAGTATTATAAGATAGGATGCTTATGTTTTGATTAGGTCGGAGAGCCTAGATGTTAAAGGCCAATGTGCCTATTTTTGTACATATCTCATATTTAATATAAAATACATCATTGTTCACAGACCGATCATGATAAAAGAGATGGGGGACTAAACTCCACTAGTTAGGGAAATGGAAGGGGCTAAGTTAAGGAATATTATATTAATATTTATTAAATCATAAAGTATGGATAATTATATTATCCTAAGTTCTAAGTTGGGGCCAAGTGGGCCAAAGTAGCTTCCAACATGACAAGTGTCAAGTTGGGGGCATGCATACATATTGTTGGACTTAGTTCATTTTCAGGGAATCTCAATCATTTGGACCATTATCTTTCCCCTGATTCATCCATCAGTGAGAGATATAGTCAATCATATAGGAGTATTGGCATCCATTGAGCTATCATTTGTATCTTAATGACTTTACCTGAACCCGTATCCAGAGCCTTATGTTGGGTAGTTATTAGCTAGGGAGCAGGATTGAAGAAGCAAGTTGTCAGGCCCATGGGATATTGAAGAGGGGGGTTGTCAGTCCTGTGAGAAATTCTCTGGGTGAGAGAATTGTTGGGAATTGATTTCCCAAAGGTGATGAACTATAGCTGCAGGGCTCTGAGACTTCCTATCTGGCCTGTTGTTGAATCCTTGGAAGGGAAGTGGGGCAGTTGAGGGAATGTTGAGCAAAGAAGGGGCACACTTCCTTGGGTGGGACAGGCATGTGGGGAATGAGGGACTATAGGTTGTTAGTTGAGTGAGCACCTGAGACAAAGTCTTTCCTGTTGTTCATGAGCCTTTAGCCTAGTTAGGAACCCCTTTACCCAGGTGGAGTTTAGTCCCATCTCGGGGATGACTCACTGTTGAGAGTGATGAATAGTGCAGTCTAAGGCTGGGAGGTTTGTGGAAGGTCTGCATGCAGTTGGTGATATTCTCACAAAGATAAGTGTCAATTGTGTGATTAATTTACATGTTGCATTGTTATTCACGTGTTAATTTTATGGGTTTATCCTATGCGTGATTATAGTTGTCTGTATGCTTATGGGTATTGCATGTATATGTTGTCTACTATTTCAGTGTGAATTCATGCATTTACATAGCATATTTTTCTATTCACGTTTTATATATATTAAGCTTCCGCAAGAGTTCTGTGTATTCATATGTTTTAATTTCTTGTAGTTAGAAAATTATATGAGACATAACTTAGTTAGGATGCTAAGTATGTTACAGTACGTTCTGCACAGAGAACAGATGTGTTCTTCGGTGTAGCATGGCCCAGCATGAATGGTCGGGGACGTTACAAATTGATATATGAGCATGAAAGAGTGTTCAGGAGTAGCATGGCATGGCCTGTTGAAGGTTGGGAATGTTACAAAGATGATTTCAGAGCTAAGTAAAGCATCTGAGGAGTGGCATGTCCCGACCGGTGTGAGGCCGAGGATGTTACAAAGTGCCAGTGAATGGTCTACTAGAATCTTGTCAAGAAAGGGCGTGAGTCAAGTTTACAAGAAAATAAGGTGGAATAAAGATTAAAAACCCCACAGGTAGGCCCAATTTTATCAACTGGGGAAATTCCAAATGAAAGGGTAGAAGAATCTCTGATGAAAACCAGTTAAGTTCCTAATCAAATTTTGCATCAGCCGAGCCCGAGGAAGGAACATAGTTTCTAATTTTTCCTAGTAAGTCGCCATTTGTTGAGCACTCAACACACCCTAAAAATCCTATGTCAATTTTTCACTTTTTGGGTACCACTTGATCTTTGCACTATCTGAATTCATTTTCCTTTTGAGAAATGTGTTGTCTTTTGACTCTCATTATCTTTTTAGTTTTATTTAACTCTATGAAACCCCATGAATTTAAAAGTCTTGACACTTAAATAAGGAATCAATAGCTAAAGAACTTCACCCGACGCACTCAAGATTCGGCATCGGAAGAAATTAAAAGGTGAAAAGGAATCACTCGGATAACCCCAGTTGTTGAGCGTCGATCTTCATCGGTATCGGTGAAAGGAATTTTTGTTTCTTGACAAGTATCACATAAAGATATTGCCAATAGTTGATCCCCTTCGGTATCAGTAAAAGGTGAAGGGAGTAAAATGTTTAAAAAGAAAGAAATGATATCATCGATAGCCGATAGCCGACACACTTGTCAAAATCAAAGAAAACTGAATCACGATGAACATTCTAAACACACTAAAGTTTTTCTTCGATCACTGATTCCCAAAGTGTTTCAGAATTAGGAGTTTTTTGAGGAAGATAATCCAAAAATATACACGATAGGTTTATCCCCAATTTCCGACCACCGATATCTTTTCGACATCGGTGATCTTAGGCTTAGTTTAGAATGCACAATTTGAAGAAAGTCTCGACTCCGACTAATACTTGCGAGTTAAGTCACCGATCTTCAAAGCCACATGTCACGAGCCAATTTTTCCATGTCATCACCGTACGATGAAAATGATCGACGTCAGAGGTTTTTCGCAGAAGAATATCAACGAAAACATCCATAGCACATCCCCGATCTACCCACTAAGAAAGTGACACGATGGGACATTTTAGCGCTAAATACGTTTAGATTCAGAGAATTTAAGGGACTAATTAATTCCAAATATCGCATTAGTTGCTAATTCGTGTGCGAATAGAAAGGACATTTGAAATTACCTATAGAACACATCACCCTCCACGCCTTCATTGTCAATCCACAATGAATTAAATTGCAGAGATTTGGTGGTAGATTTGTTTGAATTTCACTCATCACCCGAATTAATTGGTTGATACGACACGGTAAGTTCTTCCCCGTTTAAATTCTCTTGAGCCATTTTAAACAAAACCATTATGCGCGCAAAGGATTTTTAGATAATGAGCAATTCAAAACAACCAAGATTTCGTGAGTATCAAATAACCAGTTAGCAAGATTTATAGGTATATACCAGCCTAGAATTTTTGTGCCTACACTTCATATATGTATTTTATCTAGTGTTTCTTTATACGCAATCTCTAAATGATTTGTTTCTATTTCAGGAAAAATGCCTCCAAGAAAACCAACTACCAGGCAATCTTTGAGAGCATCGAAGATAAAGGAACCAGAAGTAGGAGAAGGCTCTTCCCTAGCGACCACAAAACAATAAGAATTGGCTCCAAGGCCAGAACCAATCATCAGGACATCTACCAAGAAGGTTTTCACTCAACCTCCGACCTTTGGAGACACAGAGGCAAGAAAAAGGACCAAGGCGGTACTCCCTCACTGTGGAGAAATTTTCAAGAAGATCAGTCGGGAAGAATTCCCAGAATGTATTTCGCACAGCCACCCCGATATGAGAAATCTCGACGATGAAGTTTTTCCGAATATTCAAAGATCGTACCTGCACATGGTGAAAATAAAAACTCCATTGTTCCCCTGCATATAACTCTTGAAGTGGCTCATCTACCACACGAACACACAAAAAGTTTTTATTAACAATGTCAATGGTGAGTGTGTCGGGGTTTTCCTTTCGGTAGAGGTGCAGAGTTACTACAAGCTTAGAGACCTGGAGAAGCGGTTGAACACCAATTTCGTCATAAATTTATATGAGCGCCACAACACCGGTCGGGTGATGTCTTCATGGTGGAGAGAAGATAAAAAATACACCAATCAGACCTCTGTCTAGTACCAGACAACCAACTTAAGGGAGTCGTATATCTATCTAATGGATCTCATCTGTCGGTTGTATGGGGAGAAAGATTGTTCTAGGTTTTCAAAGGCATGGATGCCTCTTGCTTACACAGTGATCATTTTTGAGAGAAGTTTCAACTTGGGAGCCATCATTTCAAAGCAGCTTAGCATCTGCATACAATAGGCTCAGACACCAAAAGAAGGAGAGACTCCATCCTTCTACATGGCTTTGTATTTACTAGACGTCATGTGCGCCAGAAATGTATTTGTCAGCATGAAATTGATCTGGAACACCTCAGAACTCTCATTCCATGTTTACTTCGGCATTTTATGGGAGAACAGGTACAAAAAATCCTACTCCCTCATTTGCGATTAATTCATCGCACACATTCATTTTATTCTTTTCAAGAAAAAGTTCCTGAGGCTATTGGTTGCGAAAAAAAAAGGTGATAGCAAAGGTCGTCCACTGGTATCTAGACGAATGTGATACCTACATTAGGGTATTTGGGGCCACTGGATCACCTCATCCCCTACTAGCACATGTCCCTAACCGACTTGTTTTGGGGGAAATTTGCTACCAGACCATCCTGCAAGGTTACAACACTACCCTGGTGCAAGATAAGAAGCAAGCATTTATACCTTATGGATTCCATCTAATTTTCTACCTAGTAAAAGACACCACTCAATATAAGTGGGAAGGACTGATCCAATTGGAACTATGATTCTAGACCGAACGTTTCCACAAGAATGACCCAAAGGGTCTAGTCTTGAAACATGTGTCTCAAGTGTCATCCTACTGGACATACGCCCACGACAAGTTTGAAGATGAGGTATTCACATAAAATGATAAGGATTGGGATGAATTCATTGCAAGGATGGTCGACCCTAATATGACTAGGTTCAAATCCATGAGCCTAGATGAACAAGTAAAAATCCTATAACAGTCGGCTCAAGGGGCCCTTAGGGTCAGAGAAGAAATGATAGCGGTCGAAACAACAGAGATTCCCCAGGTAGCCCCGATGCAAAGCAGAGGTCTCCCCGAGTCTTAGGATGCATGGGAGAGGGGGTTAATCATGTTATAACATGTGCAGTGGATAATTGATCAGCTGCAAGATGACCTGGACATCCTAAATATGAAAAGGCTCCTTGGCGATGACCCGAATGAAAGCCACATGGGCCCAAGTAGATCTGAATTCATAGAACTTGATGAAATCACTGGGTTAGATGACCCTAAATTCACAACACCATCAGTCGGATCACTGACAAGTGTTTTGTCTCAGCCAGAGATAATCGGAACATAAGGGAGGATAAGTGTGTCAAACCCCTTAAGTGAGCTAATAAAGATCTATGATGATGATGAGAGCCCATAAGTGTCTCTTGTGACCCCTGTACATATAAAAGAAGGAAAGGGACCAGAGAAGACATCTTCCCTTGTTCCCGAAGCCAAAATTAAATAGGTTCCATGGAAAGAACAAGAAGCCAAGAGTTTCCTAGACACTGAGCTATCCAATGGATCGGAAACCCAAGCAGACAGTCCAAAAGACGATCTAGGGTATAACGAACCAAACAAAGGAGCTCCATGGCATAAAATCGGTGTCTCAATGGTCGATAATCAAGTAAGTACCAAGCCTACCCCGACGCCTCTATTTCAATCGGTACTCAAACCCCTAATGAGCGATAGACAAAATTTGGGCCTTCAGAACACAAAGATGAAGTTCAAGAACCTAGTTTTGAACAAGTATATACAATTGGGATTCTGGGGAATAAACTCACCTGGGGATATCAACAAATCCCTGAACCCATGGATGAAGTAGTCTACATACATGCCATAGATTATGATCAGAAAAGGAAGGCTATCATCCAGAGAACCACCAAGAAGAGGAGGATCACTTTAGATTGCTCCATCCTCATCACTACAAAGGAACATATGATCAACACAGAGCATGCTAAGATGTCCGAATTCATCGGCACAGGGATGGAAATCACAGATGCCACCCTGGATAGAGCTAAAATATATGAAGAGGAGTTGGGTGTTTCCATGAAGGAATTAGAACATTTGTGCCACTTGGAGAAATACTATCAGGACACCACACATGTCCTGGTGTTCCTAAGGAGGGAATTCCAGGAGGCCTACAACAAGTTTATAGATGAGCGACACCTATTCACTGCAAGGATAGCCGAGCTTTAGTAAGACACCCCCATGGCACTTGCGACGTGAAAAGATATGGAGAGGTGGTACGAGAGAGAAAAACAAAACATGGAGAGGGTCGACTACATCGGTGTTGTCCAATAGGGCTCAGATATAGAATAACACAACATTCAGTTATTACAAGAGAGAAACCTCGATCGCATAAGAAAATCGTCTGAGTATTGGGAAAAAATGGCTCAGGAACCTCACCGAGAAATCCAAGAGAAATGGGACAAGTGTGAGAAAAAATGGATCAAGATCAATCGAGTGATGAAAGACATCAAACTCCCCGAGTTTGGAACACTCAATGACTTTGTCGACTTGCACGACATAGTCAAGTCGCACACCGAGAAAGACTCATCATGGGTTGAATAAATAGAAAAGGTGACAGACATGGCGCTAGGTCAGGTGCGACAGTTTATGGAGCACCTGATCAAATATCAGGCTATGCTGCAACACTTAAGTGCCAGTATAGTCAAGTATAGGGAACATGCGGTAGAGATAAGGGAGATTCACTTGGCCCCGATGGAACAACATATATTCCCATACGCCAACACCTATGAGCATATGTTCATCAAGTGGTCGAAGTACGAGAAGACTCACCCTCTTAAGTGATATCTTGAGATGAATCTTAGAAGAACTGATAGAGAAGAATTCCATGTGGCGAATTTGTTTTTTCTTATCTGTACTTTAGTTGTTATTTTGAGTTAATTTTATGTTATAAATAAGAGCATCTACTGATTAGTTATAGGTCAATGGTTGTTGTAAGAAAAATCTCATTTTTGGTTTGTTAAGAACTATTTCGGAGCTGCCTTTAATTGAGAAGTCCTTTTGGGACCAAAGACAAGTTTATGTTTTCATCCAATGCGTGTATGATTGGATGTGGAGAAGAATTATTTCCTATTTCATCTCATGAATGGATGATGTAATGAGTAAGAGCTATTAAATATATTGATAAGTTATCTGATACAATGTTTTACAGTTCTTTCTTTAATGATGAAGATTAATCGTTGTGTTATTTTGTGATTGATGATTGGATTTGAGTGAATTATTTTACTTGCCATTGTTTATCACATGCATTTTTTCTACTGATAAATGGTATCTCAGTCGATAATTGGAATACTCACACGGTTAACATATTAGTACTAGACATGTGGTAGACAATCAATGTCTACATGCTAGAGTGTAAGGTTTATCCCAAGCTCAACCTCTTCTCTAGTAGTTAAAGTTTGTTCCCATTTTGTTTCCTAGTTGGTTTATACCGGCCCTATATTATATCAATCCCACCTAAGATAAAATACAAAAAAGTGAATGTCTGAACTGAAGGAGAAAACCTTCGCAAGAAAACGTAAAGCCCATCAATTATTTTGGCTGGATTTCAAAATCTGGAGAACCATTCCACTATTAAACGTTGTTGAGTCTAATTGGGCCTCGGTGGCGGGTTTGGTTCATGTTTTTGAGTTAAAGGGATTTAGGACCCCTCAACACAGTGATGACTAATATTTGTATCATTAACAGAGATGATTGGGATCTAATAATTCCAGCATTTTTATGGGCTTATAGAACTACTTGCAAAAAGTTAACAACGCAGACTCGCTTCAAGTTAGTTTATGGCCTGGAAGGAGTGGTACCTATGGAATATTTGGTTCCTAGTTTAATAATTTTGTCATTTACAGGTATGGATGACATAGGCATTGTCCAAGACATGCTCGTGAAGTTGATGGAACTAGAGGATGACATTTTTATTGGAGGATTTCATTAGCAGGTACAAAAAGAACCAGAAAAGGCTTACCATGACAGACATATCAAGAGGAAAGAATTTAAGAAAGGAGATTTGGTACTGTTATATGACAAAAAGTTCATGAAGCATCCATGGAAGTTCAGGACACATTGGCTCAGACCATTTGAAGTTTCCTATGTAACAGAAGGAGGAGCTGCACAGTTGAAGACTCTTAAGGGAGAATGAAAGGATGGTTTAGTGAACGGGATCAAGTTGAAGTTGTATTATGACAACTATCTGCCTCACAACTCTTAGTAAAAGCAAAGGAAGAAGGGTATAGGTACCAGGTACATTTGAAACTGGGTAATAGACATAGAAAAGATAGTTTGCACAACCTGGGGAGGGACAGAGCAGAAAGCACAGGTTTCTCTGCACAGTCTACAATTGAAGTGATATAGAAGGCTCAATATTCCAGTGACTCAGGACGAGTCACATGTTAGTGTTAGGGGCCTGTTGGACCTTGGTTTGGTATTAAGGAAGAAAGAAAATATTAAAGAAGAATAAAGACGAAGTACGAACTATACAAAAGGCACATAAACCGAGGAAGGATCGAAGTGGTTAAATAAGTAGAAAAAAGGAGCGAAGTAAAGGAAAAGCTAGCCGTTGGAAGAGAAGATCAAGGAAGACAAATCATTGAAGAATATAGACCATGGAAAACTCAGCAAGCGGAAGAAGACACCAATGGATACTTTGGAGTACCTCATGGAAAAGGAGGAAGAATAGGCTGGCGAAGCCCTTCAAATGTGGGTCAAGTGGACCTAAGGTTTTGGACCCAGGGTTTTGGATCTAGGGTTTTGAAACCTAGGCTTCAGTGTAAGGTTGTCCAAGAGTCATGTAATGTATAAATAAAGGTCTAGGAGAGTCGAGAGGGTTTCTCAATTGTTGGTTGTTGTTCGTATAATGATCATATTGTTGTTGGTTATTGTTGATTATTGTTGTTGAGAGCAATATTGAGTTTGTATTCTTGATCTTCAGTTGGGTGCGAAGATCGACCTTGAAGTTGGGTGCAAAAGGAGGGAAGAGAAAGAGAGATAAAGAGATCTGCAACTAAGTGTGCATATAGAACTGTATGTTTTCATCTAATAAATCAAGAAACATAGTTTTGTGGACGTAGCCCTAGGGAGACAGTGAACCACATATATCTTCTTATTCTTTGTTGTTGATTTTGTGTTATTTGCTATCTGATATACTGATATTGCATTGTTTTGTTAGAGATAAGAGATATATCTAGCCTCACGAAGTGGACATAAGAGTGGTAAGGAATATTTATATTGTTTTGTGTTGTGTTTTAAAATCACTTTGCATTTCCTATGGTTGTGGACACCTATGTCCTGCAACCCCCTATTGCTACTTCGGGTGAGACTGCATTTCGTTTCCAGATATCTTGTTGAGATTGTGGTCAAGCTAGTGTTGGGGGGGAGAATATGCAGATGGCTACTACTATTTCAGGAGTATGATTTTGAGATTGTGGTCAAGCCAAGAAGAATGAATAAAGGACCTAATCACTTATACATGCTAGAACATTGTGAGGAACTTACTAGTCTAGAGGATACAATACCAGATGCATAGTTGTTGGACATCAAAAAAGTTGATGATCACTTCTCCAAGATAGTTTAGTTCATGTCCACAGGAATGGCACCTCGCGAATATAAAGTTATTCATAAGAAACAGTTGGCAGTTCGCGTTGTTGACTTTCAACTTATAGCTGGACAGTTATATAATATGGGACCAGATGAGATCTTGAGGACATGTGTTATGGAGGCATAAAGACCATTGATTCTTGCAGAAGCACATGAAGGAATCGTAGGAGGACATTATGCAGGGAAAGAAACAGTGCAGAAGGTTCTCAGAGCTGGCCTCTAGTGGCCTACTTTACACAAGGATGCTAAGGACTACTACAGATCCTGTGACATATGCCAAAGAGTAGGGAAGCCTTACAAAAGGGATGAAATTCCTTTGGCACTGCAATTAACATTACAAGTATTCAAGAAATGGGACATTGACTTTGTGGGACCTATTAACCCACCAGGAAAGTGCAGAAGAGCTCGATACATTATCATTGCTACAGAGTATTTGACCAAATGGGAAGAAGCAAGAGAAGTTAAGGACTATAGTCCAACCATATCTATGCAGTTCATCTTTGAGGATATTATAACCAGATTTGGATGCCCGAAGATCCTCATGAGTGATCAAGGCACACATTTCATCAACAAAACTATTGAAGCCTTGACTCAGGAATTCAAAGTGGGCCATCAGAAGAACACTCCATACCACCCATAGGCGAATGGCATAGTCAAATATTTCAATAATATATTGGAGACAACACTGACTAATATTTGCATCATTAACAGAGATGATTGGGATCTAATAATTCCAGCAGTGTTATGGGCTTATAGAACTACTTGCAAAAATTTAACAACACAGACTCCCTTCAAGTTAGTTTATGGCCTGGAAGCAGTGGTACCTATGGAATATTTGGTTCCTACTTTAAGAATTGCAGCATTTACAGGTATGGATGACATAGGCATTGTCCAAGATAGGATTGCACAGTTGATGGAACTAGAGGAAGATGGGCTTATTGCAGGATTTCATCAGCAGGTACAAAAAGAGAGAGACAAGGCTTACCATGACAGAGATATCAAGAACAAAGAATTTAAGAAAGGATATTTGGTAATGTTATATGACAGTAAGTTCATGAAGCATCCAGGGAAGTTCAGGACACATTGGCTCAAACCATTCAAATTTTCCTATGTAAGAGAAGGAGGAGTTGCACAGTTGAAGACTCTTAAGGAAGAATGAAAGGATGGTTTAGTGGATAGGAGTATATTGAAGCTATATTATGACAACCAGCTTCCTTGCAGCTCTCAGTAAAAACTAAGGAAGAAGGGTCTAGGTTCCAGGTGCAGTTGAAACTGGGTACTAGACACAGAAAAGATAGTTTGCACAACATGGGGAGGGATAGAGAAGAAATCATAGGCTACTCCACGTAGTCTGCAGTCGAAGTGATATAGAAGGCTCAATCTTGCAGTGACTCGGGATGAGTCACATGTGAGTTTTGGGGTGTTTTTGGCCCTTGGTTTGGTATTAAGGAAGAAAGAAAAGATTAAAGAAGAAGAAAGAAAAAGTATGAACTACGCGGAAGGCACATAAACTGAGGAAGCGTCGAAGTGGTTAAAGAAGCACAAAAGAAGGAGTGAAGTAAAGGAAAAGCTAGCCGTTGGAAGAGAAGATCAAGAAAGACAAATTGTTGAAGAAGATAGATCATGGAAAACTCAGCAAGCGGAAGAAGACACCAACGCATACTTTGGAGCACCTCACGGAAAAGGAGGAAGGATAGGCTGGAAAATCCCTTAAAACACGGGTCAAGTGGACCTAGGGTTTTGGATCTAGGGTTTTGACACCTAGGCTTCGGTCTAAGGTTGTCTGAGAGTCATGTAATGTATAAATAAAGGTCTAGGAGAATCGAGAGGGTTGCTCAATTGTTGGTTGTTGTTCGTATCATGATCATATTGTTGTTGGTTATTGTCGATTATTGTTTTTGAGAGCAATATTGAGTCTATATTCTTGATCTTCAGCTGGGTGTGAATATCGACCCTGTAGTTGGGTGCATAGGGAGGGAAGAGAAAGAGAGAGAAAGAGAGAAAGATATCTGCAGCTAAGTGTGTAGATAGAACTATATGTTTTCATCTAATAAATCAAGAAACACAGTTATGTGGACATAGCCCTAGGGAGAGGGTGAACCACGTATATCTTGTTGTTCTTTGTGGTTGATGTTGTGTTATTTGTTATCTGATATACTGATATTGTATTGTTGTGTTAGAGATAAGAGATATATCTAGCCTTGTGAAGTGGACATAAGAGTGGTAAAGAATATCTAGATTGTTTTGTGTTGTGTTTTGTAATAACTTTGCATTTCCTCTGGTTGTAGACACCTGTGTCCTGCAACCCCCTATTGCTACTTTGGGTGAGACTGCATCTTATTCATAGGTGTTTCCAAAAGGGCCAGTAGTTAGGGCTTGTTGGTTTGCTATTAGAGTTGAACCCTGGGTCTGCCCCGATGCCAATAGAGGGCTTGAGGGGATAAATATTTATTTCCTATTTTAATTACTCTTTGGTCTAAGGGGGGTGGATAAGTTACATAGGCTTATTGGGGAAGGCTAGGAGGTTCTTGATTCCCCAAGAATTACTTAAACCCGCCTCTGGTCTGATGAGGGGTTCGACGGATAATCCGTCGCTCATTTTTTCTCATTCACTCCTTCATTACCTTACTCACTCTCTCATTCATTCCATCCTTACCTATCACTCATTGATCCATCCTCACCCATGTCTTGGCTTGGGAAAGGGAACTGAATTATTGAATTTTAGCCATGGTAATGTTGTTTGTAGTGGTCTTCGGTGTGATCCCGCCATGACTTGAGGCCTACATGTTTGAGATGCGTTGGCCTATGTCTAGTGTTGTTCACAGATGCGAGTCCTGAGATTTCTAACATTGAGATTATGGACCAGTTGCGCTAGAGACCAAAATAAGGAGAAGGGACTTCTGAGGGACTTCGTGGCAGAGAAGGGTGGAGGTCCATTCTCTTGGGTGGTGCAAGTTGGGTAGAGGAGAGATGAGTACTTGGATTGTTGTGAGTGCTGGGAAAGCCTGTGAGAGCTTGAGTGTTGACTGGTTTGGGAATCCAACACTTTGGAACCATCCTTGTGGATTCATATATGATGCACGAGCATCGCCTTCAAAGTCAAAATGCAAGTGCGGAGGCAAAGGAACAACATCTCAACATGATAGAGTTCAAATCAGAAATTAACTCGGAATTAAATCGAGTTGTTGAGATATTTTTGAAAGCAACATTTTTAAATATGTCGTGTTTGTAAAGTCATGAAGAAATGTAAGGGGTTGCAAATATTGAGTGTTGACTCTTATCTGGAAATAATTGTTAGTTATTGTAATAGGAAAAATTAGGTAACCACTAAGAGTTTGATAGGATAGGTTGCAGACAGGATGACAGGAGTTCATGGAGCCGGTTCTTAGATAGTTTTTTGTTGCATTGTAAAAGCATATTGTGAGATTATGAGATCGGAATATGATGAGATAGAGATCAGAGAGATCAGTAGAATAGAATAGAGTAGAAGAAATATATGTAATTTATTTTCATGAATGAATAGAACAGACAAAATTGTCCCAAATCCTTGGACTATGTTCATTTGATGTACGAATGAATGTTATATTCTGTGTATGTGATTTATTTCATTTTTCGTTCATGTATGATCGTTTGAGAAGTTGATAGTAAGAGTTTGTGATGAAACTGGATAAGTTTCAATTGTTTCTCTTCTGAAACTAATATGAAAGGTGTGTATATCGAACGCAAGGAGTGCATCGATTGAGTCTCTGATTGACTCAGAGGAGTTAAGAGAGAACAAAGGAAACTTAGACCAGGTGTAAGTTGTGCACATCATCAAGAAACAACCAAGCATCAAAGAACCAGAACAGAGGAATACCACATAGGCGAGAATAATTTATTTTCAAGAAATCCTTCAATCTGAGTTATCAAAATCCCAAGAACTCAAGGAGTTCATGAGAAGTCAGAATCCTTTAAGGATCAACCTTAGAAGAGATAACACTTTTAAGAAGTGTTGACAAGATCCAAGAATCAAACTCATAAGGAAGAGAAAAGGTTTGAAACCTTTGAAGACTAATAAATTTTCTAAGTTGGAAGAAATCAGAAGCTCGAGAGGAGGAGTGACAGTGGTCATTGGATCATTGTGTGAAGGTCAACAGTCGTTTGATCAGAGTAAAGTGCACGAGCCTTAGTGCTACGTACATTTAGGAGAGAGAACTGATCAAGGTTGAGACTTGATATTTCCAAAGCTCGGAGAGCTGGAAAGCTAAAGTAGAATGTCAGTCATCCAATCAGCAGGAACAAATTTGAGCCGTCATATTGTTTGAGGTAAGATTCAAGCATCATATCACCCAGGGAAAATATGAGCCGTCAGATATTGTGATTCTATGAGGACACAAGTTTTAAACTTGAGATTTCTGAAGTGCGGAGAGTTGAAGGGCCGGAGCAAATCTGGACAGTTAGATCCAGGAGGATACGTGTCGGTGGGTTGTGAGATCCAAAGGAAGGAAAAGGTGAAGGGTTGAAACATCCAAAGGCAGAATATATGAAGCGTTGAGAGCCATCGATATGCATGAGGAAACTTGTCAACAGATCGAGAGCTCTGAGTAATCTGTAGTGGGGTTCCATTTGAGATCTGAGATTTCTGAAACCCAAAGATCCGAAGTGAATCTGGACCAACAAATCTAAGGGAGACATGCCGTGAATACATGAACTCTGGGTAAAACCCAAAGTGATTCAAAGCCATGGGATTTAAGAGAGACATGGCATAAATCCATGTACTCCGAGTAAAGACCTGAAGTAATCCTTAATTGTCAGATTAAGTGGACACACGTTAGTGGATTATAGCCTTCAAATGAAAGGAATTGGGAAGAAGGTTGGAGTTTGAGATTTGAGATCTCAGAAGTCCGAAGACCCGAAGGAGGTCTCGACCGTCAATCGAGAAGGGGGTCACGAGACTGTCGATATGAGTTGAAAGGTAAAACACCTGAAGCAGAAGTAGGACCATTTATTGATCAGGACAGGTGTCTACATATCATCCGTTCTAGGAGGTTGAAGTATGAAGGAAATCTAGGTTTGATATTTCAAACGTCTGAAGTCTGAAATCATGAAGAGATCCTGATCGTTGATCAAAAAGGGGTAGATTTGGTCCGTACATTCAAAAAGCGTAGATCTAAACCTTCATTTCAGACAGTATCATCAAGATCAATAGATCGACAATCATGTAGCATTGCGGGGACAGAAGTTGCGAGAACTTTAAAACATTGAGGGTGGGTCGCAATCCATACCGTGGTTTTTCCAAGGGGACGTGTGGGGATTTGAGGAGAATTGCGGGCCGAAAATAATTTTGATCCCAAACCTCTATTGGTCGCACCTGTAATCTTGTGGTCACACGAAGGCGTCTCCCAAGGTCATATCAAAGGGGGATTATCCGAAAAGGAGCCAACGCTCAGTACTCTGAGATTTCGCAGCATAGCAAAAAGGAAGGTTGCAGGTGCTATCAGACCTGCACCAAGAAGCTGAAAGGGCCTATGCTTAGATACATCAGGAGACTGTTAAGGTTTTAGAGGGTCATTTGACTCAAGAACCAGAAATCCTTGACTGGGAGGTCGTGTATCCCTACGGGGGAGTAGGAGGGCTGCATCAAGTGGTATTAGAGACGATATTGAGTTTGTTTGCAGACAACAAGAAAAGGAGAAAGGAGGTAAGTTGGTATCAATTGTGGTATCAAGAACTTGTTTTTGGTTTGTAGGTGATGCAGTGAAATCATGCCACCCAAAAGGCATAGAGAGAATTCATAAATGGGAGAAGAAATGAGGTGACTCCAAATGAGACTGGACGCCATGGAAACAACACAGAGAAGATCACCAGACACTGGAGATATCAATGAATATGAGAGTGAAGAGATAGAAGTCGAAGAAAATGTAGCAGAGGATGTTGCATAGGATCGCTTGATAAAAGTTGTTTCAAATATAGGAGCTAGAGAAAGAATAGAGGTACCAATGTATGAAGGAAATTTAGAAGTTGAAGAATTGTTGGATTGGGTACATGATATGGACAAGTAATTTGATTATGAAGATGTCGAAGAAGACAAAATGGTGAAGCATGCAGTGACAAGACTAAAAATTCATGCAACACTATGGTGGGATGAAATTCAAGACGAACGCAGGAGAAATGGTAAGAAGAAAATTAAGAACTGGAATAGGATGGTAGCCAAGTTGAAAGCCAAATTTATCCTGAAGGATTGCCAAATCAATATGTTCATAATATTTCAAAACTTGAGACAGAAGAGCTTATCAGTAGAGTACACTGAGGAATTTTACAGACTGAACATCAGGGCTGGATAGAAAGAGAATGAAGATAAAAAGACAACCAGGTATATTAATGGGCTGAGATATGGAATACAAGAGGAAATCAGCATGATGTCTGTTAGTACGGTCGAGGATGCTTATCAAGCAGCCTTGAAAGATGAAGAGAAATTGGCTAGGAAGCAAAGCCAATGAAGTAGAGGAGGAAATTCAAGAAGAGGTAAGGGAACCAAAAAAAAGTTCCAGAAGTCGAAGCATGAAGTTGACAAACAACATAGTCACCATGAGAAAGGTGGAAGTTCTAAATAAGGACAACATGGTAAGTCAACAATGCCAAGTTGAATTTAAGATAGGAGGTTATAGGGATGAAATATTGTGTGATGTAATTCCTATGGATGTCTGACATATTTTATTGGGGAGACCATGGCAGTTTGATAGAAAATTTATTCATGATGGAAGAAAGAATACTTATACTCTAGAAAATAATGGTAGGACATATATGTTATTACCTATAGAAGGAAAAGAGAAAAAGAGGGAGGATAGTTCAAGTATACTTCTCATGAGTGGGAAGGAACTCTTGAATGAAGTGAAGAAGGAAAAAGAAATACAGTTTGTTGTAGTGAGGAAGCCTAGAGTTATCCTTACAAATACTTATGTGGAATATTTGCCTAAAGAAATCCAAGAACTGTTAGAAAACTTTGCTAACATAGTAGTGGATGAGTTACCATGCTCATTTCCAACCATTAGAAGTATAATCCATCATATTGACCTTATTCTAGGAGCTAGTTTACCAAACAAATCAGCTTATAGGCTGACACCTAGAGATAATGAGGAAGTCAAAAATCAATTCCAAGAGTTGTTAGATAAAGGTTTAGTGAGGGAAATCCTAATCCCATGTGCAATATTGATTGTCTTAAGTCCAAAGAAGGATGGAGGATGGAGAATGTGTACAGATTCTAGAGCCATCAACAAGATAACCATTAGGTACATATTTCCTTTACCGAGGATGGATGACTTGATGGACTATTTGAGTGGAGAGAGCTATTTTCCAAGATAGAATTTAAGAGTGGATATCATCAAATAAGAATGAGAGAGGGAGATGAATGGAAAACAACATTCAAGACAAATGAAGGATTGTTTGAATGGTTGGTCATGCCATTTGGGTTGAAAAATGCACCAAGCACATTTATGAGATTAATGAATGAAGTATTGAAAGACTTCATAGGAAAAAATTTCATAGTATATCTGGATGACACACTAATCTTAAATAAGAAAAAAGGAGAACACTTAAGACATTTGACAACAGTCATGGAAAAGTTGCAGCAAGAGAAGTTGTTGATAAATTTGAAGAAAAGCTCTTTTATGAAGAAGGAACTCATATACTTGGGTTTCATAATCTCTTCAAATGAATTGAAGATGGATCCAGAAAAGGTGAGAGCAATGTTATAACCCTAAATTGCACCAGACATGCTTACCTAGCATCAGGCCATCTCATTTGCCTTCTTTTCCAAGCCACTACTGAAAAAATTCTTAAAAAACACCCTTTCTAAGGGCATACGTGCCCTGCTCCACTACTGCATGCGTGTGTACGCTGGTTGAACCACTACAGCCTGCGTATACCTAAAAAGCATGAAAAATCGAAATTTGCAGATGGAACACATAGTTTTGGGTAAGTTAAATAAATGGTTTGACCACCCATAGTCATTCACTTGACCAAATAGCTAGCCCTTTCTAGCCTATAAAAGAAGGGGTAGGGTTCCCATTTGGAGAGAGAGAAATAAGAGTAAAGAAACTCTACCTAATTTTGCATTCCCCTTGTCCCAACCTTTTGCAACCATTGTGTGAAGAGAAGAATATATGAAATTAGTTGGAGTACAGTTGAAGAGGAGCCCAAGACCAGATTCGAGAAGCAGTGGCTGATATCACTATTGTAAGGTATTCTTGTGATATTAATAAAAGAAGTACTTTTCCCGTCCTGCCATATGAGATTGTCAATAGTTGAATTTGATTATATTTTGATAGAATATCTAACCCATTAGTTCATAGATCATATGCATGTGGACTTCTTTCTTTGTCTTTGTGTGAATGCAGGTCAACATTGGGAGGAGATTTGCAGTCAAAGAGCGACTAAACATTAAAGGATCGACATCAAACATGGAAACTAAGGTACAATAACTTGATCTTTTTAACCTTGTATTTGCATATGAATAATGGGGATTATGATTGGGATGTTGGTAAAAAGTAGGAGACTTTAGGTCATTTTCTGCATGCATTACAGAACCCTTAACTCTAGTCCGTAGGGGGCTTTCCCACCCACAACAGAATTGGTGACCATACTGGGGAGTCTCTAGGGATTTCTGGGGATACTTGTTGGGTGTTTTAAATTGGTTTTATTACCTTTTTTCTGAGTTTCTGCAAGATTCTAAGCTAGTAGGGATTCTAGTCTTCCGTACCAATACTCCCTACTTTATTTGCTTGACTTATTTTTCTTTTTCTATGAAGCCACAAAGGTATACGTGACCTGTAGAAGGCCCACACGCGTATACACGTGCACTGACTTCACACAACCCACGTACATACCCTGGCTGTTGAAGGATCAGTAGCATGTCTGAGTCCAGAATGTTTTTTTAAAGAGAGGCAATCATCCCCTTCCCTATCAAAAGTAATCATTCTCAAGGGTTTTCTGGATCTAGTTCTGGTCTTTGTTGTTGCATTCTATAGCCTAGGTATAACCTCATATTAGCTTGGTTTTAACAAAGTTTCCTTGCATCTTTTTCTATCAAAGTAAGTTTTTGTGTCTTCAAGGGATTCTGGTTCTCAATACCAGTACTCCCTACCAGTGCTTGATTGCTTGTTTTTCATTTTTTTGAGAAGTTATAAAGGTGCACATGGCCTGTAGTGGTCCTACACATGTACATACACACATTTCCTTTAGACAACCCGCGTACATACGTTGGCTGCTGAAGTGTCAGTAGCATGCCTATGTTGAGAATATCTTTTGGAAAGAAGAGGTAGTCATCCTCTTCCCTGTCAGAAGTCATACTTCTCAGGGGTCTTCTTGATCTAGCCCTGGTCTCTTTTATAGCAGTCTGTAGCCTAGGTCTGACCTCAGCATAGCTTTCTTTAAAAAAAAAAAAACAATTCTTGTGTTTCCTAGCTTTTTAAACTTATTTTAGCTTGAAATTTTAAGAAAAATGAGTTGCATTTAAAAAAATTCATTCCCTCATGGCCGGGGGGGGGGGGATGAATCGTGCATTCATCATTTTCTTTTAGAATCTTTTGTTACTTCTTCTTTGATTGGAAGAAAAAAAAAAAAAATAGCTTGTTAGTTCTCTTTCTTTCTTGGCATTTGCCTTACATTGTTATTTGAAAAAGAAAAAGAAATTAGCATAGTGTTGTGTTTTCTTCTCATCTTAAAAGCATTTCAAAAGAAAAATAAGAAATATAATCCTTCTTTTCTAGTGTTCTTACAAGTTTAATTTTTTGCAAGACTCTTAAGAACATCAGTTGCACTACCATACCCTTTTTGAGTAAATCAAGCCAGTAAAAAGAACGCTAATTAAAATTTACTAGACTTTATGTTTGTAGGGTCCATCAACTAGATTAGGCTAGAACCTTGATTTAGGTTGGAGAGGAAACTCTTCAAGGGTATAAAATAAACATAGGAGTCTATGCTAAGGAGTGTAGAAGTCCAGTAACATGGAAATTATCCAGGACCCCCCTCTAACACAGGGGCTAAACACAAGATCGTGTGCGGAAAGGTAGCAGAGATAACCCCTCCAAAGTCGGACCAAGCATAGTGGAGAACACATATAGAGGACTTGTCTTGGGATTTCATTGATCGCATTTGCCACAGAGCTTCATGGGTCTCGAATTCGTTCGAGGTCCTCAGTCGTCTTCTAGAACACTTCTTTTGATACCCTTGATAGGTTTCGAGATTGATACCCTGCTCATTGCGGTCCACCCGACTGTCGACTATACCCGCCTGGTGATTGTTCACGAGCTGGAAACCTAGTTGCCTTTATTTTAGGGGCTTACACAGGTGACCGCGGGGGTATACCGCAATACCTAGGGTAGACATTGGGCCATGCTTTACAGAGTATACCTAGAGGGTGCTTCCATATTCGAGTTGCACTTGCACCGGTAAGTTGCTCTAGTGTTGGTTGGTGTAACTGTTCTTCCAACTAGTTAGTCGTTTACTTGATTTTCCTTTAGGAACTTTTAGTGTCGTATCTGTGCTCCCTAGTTTTCCATAGTGAGTTAGTCAGTCATTGATTTGGGTCTCTGACCTAGGGTGGTAGACTTCCCACTCTATTGGTCGTGAGGAATTTTTCATTCTTCTTCTTAGAAACGCGGAGCCGCCTCTTTATAGGCGTTGTTTTGATAACATTGTTTCTTCAGAGTCAGTGTGTGTGAATTTTACGGACTTGAACGATATTACAAAAGGAGAACTTGTGAATAATATCTCCATGGCTAAATTTCTCGGTGATACGAACCAAGGAGCCCCTTCACAAGGGGATTCTTTTTATTTTCCCTTCTTCAAAAACATTGGTATCCATTCGATGGCCACTTTGTACATTCCTGGGTTGAATGTGGGATTACCAGTTTGGTTGGGTACCATTCCAAATGTCCCAAATTCTATTGACACTTCCCAGCTAAGCACTTTATGTCATGGGCATAATGTTGATGTTTTCTCATCAACAAAGTCTTCTCCTCCTCCTTCTCTCGCATCTGGTCAAAGTATAGTTACTATTAACCAGAAGTCTAAACGAAGTAGAAAGAGGAAGAATAGGAAGAAGAAATCACCAACCTTTGCAAGCCATGTTGGAGATAGGTTGAAAACCTCTACACTTCACGTTGAAGACAAGCACCTAGCCTCTGCAATTCATGATGAGGGAAAGCACCCACCCTCTACAAGTCATGCTAGGGGAAAAAATCTAGTCCTTGCTAGTCATACTGGAAATAGGTCTGTAGCCTCTGCGAGTCATGTTATCGACCCATCACCAACCTCTTCAAGTCATGTTGGAGATGTGCAACCAGCCACTGCCAAGCATGCTGGGGCCATTGATTCTGTTGAGAAACCTAGATGGATAGGACGTAAGCCTAAGTTCCCTTGTAATATTTGCAAGGGAGATCACCTTACTCATTTGTGCCCTAGCATTCCAGAGGTACAAAGATTGTGGTCCCTATCTGCAAGATATTTTGATTCTAAGTCTTCTGAGGTTTCCTCACAGCCTATTCAACTATTGGTTGAGAAATTTTTCATGCCGATGCAGTCATCAGCTGATCCCACTCCTCTTCTGGGGGGTGAGGTGCCTTTAGACCATGTAGTCTCACAGCCTATTCATCCATTGGTTGTGAAAGTGGTCATGCTGATGCAGTCATCGGATGATCCCACTCCTCTTTTGGGGGTGAGGTGCCTTTAGACCATGTAGTCTCTCAGCCTATTCAGCCATTGGTTGAGAAAGTGGTCATGCCAATGCAGTCATTGGATGATCCCACTCCTCTTTTGGGGGGTGAGGTGCCTTTGGACCATGTAGTCTCTCATCCTATTCAACCATTGGTTGAGAAAGCGGTCACGTCGATGCAGTCTTCGGCTAATCCCACTCTTCTCTTAGACAGTAATGTGTCTACGGAATATGTTTTTAACATTTCTAGTTCAGTACTTTTGGAACAAGGGGGCATTCTGCTCATTCTGAGTACACCCCCTCCAAGCCCTAGGATGGTTTCCTTTGATTTGGATGACCTTTTTGAGCCTCGTCTTCCTTACTCTACACCCTTTAAAATAAGGGTTGAAGTTAATTCAACAAACATTTATCGATGTATTATGGATGAAGGATCCTTTGCAAGTATTTTATCCTCCTCGGTTTGGAAATTCTTGGGATCTCCCGAGCTTGTGTCTGCTTCACATGAACTGTTGGATTTTGACAGATGCCCTAGTGAATATTTGGGGGTTCTTCCTCAGTTTCCTATCTGGTTAGGTGCGAATATTGTCCTTGTTGATGTTATAGTAGTGCAAGTACCGTTAGATTTTAATATACTTCTTGGGCGTGATTATGTATATGCTATGAACATTGTGGTGTCTACTCTCTTTTGGGTGATGCATTTCCCTCACAATGGAAGCATTGTCACTATAGACCAGCTGGCATCTGATAACCACCATCCTAATTCAGCATTAGTTCAAACTACCCCTTTATATGTTCCTAGTGTTCGTGTAGACTATACCCCGCCACGGGTTAATTATGTGGCATCTTATCCTCGGTGTTCAATTGCTTCTGAGCAGGAACCTGTGCAATCATGTTTTCCTTCTCTATACTTAGTATCAACAATTGATCCATTGGTTTATCCAATGGGGGCATGGTAGCCCTTGCCTCCCCCTATTGTTCCAAGTGATCTTGAGAGTCATTCTGAGTGTGATATCGTTGTTTGTAGATCCTCAAGCCCTCATGCATGTGATTCTTCGTTGATAGACTCTGCCAGTCCTAGCTAGAGCCTCCATCGTCATATGGAATATGGTCAGTTTAATTCACCCTTTGGGACTTTTGACCCTCATTTGCGTGATTTCTCGGATTTTTATTTTTCTTCAGATGAGGCTATCCTTGAAGCCATGACTACGGTTTCTATACCGTGGGAGGAATTACATAGTCATTTGTGTTTTCTTACCTTTTGGGAGACTTTCCAAGTTGACTATCGAAGAGACTCTTGTTCTGAGCTTAGCAATGGGTTCTACCTGAACCAGTTTCATACATGAGTCGTATCCCCCATGGGTCTTCTTTTAAGCCCTTTTCAGACCCTCTAAAAATGAAAAGATTTCCTAGCAACCTTGTTGACCTTCACAATCGCTAAACTGAAATTTGAAGGCATGTATATCCGGCGATATTTTACCCCTTTTTCGGTCCGAATGGTCAACTGTACGAACAAAGGTATACTCTAGGAGCTTCGGTTCCCTAGAAGAGTATTCTCAGGTATGATTTTAACCCTTTTTCAAGCCTGAAGGACTAAATTTACAAAAAAGGAACCCCCACAAAGTCCATAGTTAAGATATTTTCAGACTCCCTAAAATTGAAAAGATTGTCGAGTGACCTTATTCCTTCACACTCATTAAAATGGTCCAGAAGAACATTCCTAACGAAGTCCATAGTTAAGCTTTTTTCAGACTCCTTAAATATGAAAAAAAATTCGAGTGATCTTGTCTTTATCACACTCATTAAAATGGTTTTGAATAGACGTCTTTTCAATGCTAATTTACCCCTTTTTCGAACCAACTAGACTACCTTCGAAAAAGGTACCCTAATGGAGACTCCTTTTACGCCTTTTCAGACTCTCTAAATATGAAAAACCGTCGAGCTTACCTTCTTTGGGCTCATTAAAATTACATCGAAGGATGTTACCATTATGTGTCTTATTAATTGTTTTTGCATACCTGCATCTTTGACCTAATCTTGGCTCCATGTTGCTCTCAACTGAACCATCTGAAGCATGCCTTATACACAAGCCATGTAGCACTTTACCTCTGCATCTTGACACCTTTGTCCCATGGAGGATTTTTCCCAAGTGTCCTTTTCCTACATATGTCCCTTTGCCCTGAGAATCCATGTGTTTTGTGTGCTTGGAAATAGTATGTCTGCGACACTCGATCCTCCTTTGTAACGTAGCATTCTTTTATTCTTTTTCAAGATTTCCAAAATTATTGAAAAAGACAAAAAAAAATCAAATATACCCCAAAACAAGGAAGGGAAAAGTATTTTCTTTTTATTGGCAACACAATGAGTCACCCTTGGACAAAGCACATCCTTTCTTTTGTTCATCAATCCCTGGGGTTTAACATGACCTTAGGAAGTTGTTATCACTACATAGAGTTGTGTCCTCCTCCGTTTGGTTATTCTTCTAAACATATGGAGAGTTTGTGGTGCCTCCTGCATCGTGAACGTATGTCAAAATATCATGCTTCCTGAGTCTCATATTTTGCCATGTTATTGTCTAAGGGAAGTTATTACCAAGATTGAGTCGACCCCCTCTACAGATTGTCTCTTTCCCTCATGCCCGACCATCCCAAAATCCCAATCAAGTCTTTGTTTGAAATCAATGAAGCCCTCATTCCGATCATCAAGATCCTCTAGTTTGTTCCTGATGAGTCGTCAAAGACCTATAGGTAGTGCATTTGTACACACATATTACACTCCTACCTGAGTTATGAAGATTTTGAAGTTGTTGCTCGAGATCTGAAGACCTCATCTCCAGCCATCAGGCCTTATCAGCTTCTGGAAGATGGATACTATGCATGTATATCTTTTTTTATTTTAAAATGTAGATCCATTGTGTATTGCTCATGGCTACACTTTATATAGTTATATGACATGGATCTGCAGTGTATTTGGTTGGAAGCCATGATTTTATTTCATCCTGAGCATGGGTATGCCCGCCTCAGTGAGAAAATTGTTATTTTGTAGATGGCACCTCCTGAATTCTGGTCTCTATGCTCACTTGTTTGGTACGTTGGTGAAGATTGATAATGTATTTCGTCCATCATATGCTCTTCTGACCTCACACATTAGGAGGCATCTGTTATAACCCTAAATTTCACCAGACATGCTTACCTGGCATCAGGCCATCTCATTTGCCTTCTTTGCCAAGCCACTACTGAACAAATTCTTAAAAAACACCCTTTTTGAGGGAATACGCTCCCTTATCCACTACTTCATGTGTGTGTACGCTAATTGACCCACTACAACCAACGTATACCTAAAAATCATGAAAAATGGAAAGTTGCAGATGGAACACACAGTTTTGGGTAAGCTA
The DNA here is from genome assembly GCA_000966675.3 of Picea glauca. Classification (NCBI taxonomy): domain Eukaryota; kingdom Viridiplantae; phylum Streptophyta; class Pinopsida; order Pinales; family Pinaceae; genus Picea; species Picea glauca. The sequence goes on from JZKD02S0841060.1 coordinate 245,464, forward strand.
ACTAAATTGTTTGACCACCTGATCTGGATTTTATGAGAAAAATGAAATGAATACAGATTATTACCAGATGCCTAACAAAAAATAACAGAGATACATTAAAATTGGTTTTCTATCCAATAAGGAAATAAGCTAAAACTATAAAATGCAGCGGAAAACAAGCTTGCTGGAATGGTGGCGACTTATCTCTGAGAAGAGATGTGATGGTTGCACTCATTCACAAGAAGATGATTACAATGAGGCTCTCAAGGCCTTTTTACAATAAATAGGATTTTAAAAAACCCTAAACATCCAAAAACCTAACCCTAGGAGATGAAATGCCAAAAGTCATGTGGGCCCCGTTTGGGTAAGTCAGTACATCAACTTCCCGGGGGTCGTAACTTTTGCATACGATCTCCGTTTTAGGCATATGATAGCCCATTGGAAAGATCTATCTGAGGAATACAAAATTTTCAAAAAAACTCTTAATGAAGTTTTTCAAATGAAACATACCCCAAAAAATGTCATTTAGGGCCTCAAAACGGCTCCGGAAGTTCAAGACCCGAAAAACTGCTAAAAATAGTAAATTATCAAAATTGCTAGAAAGTTGTTTTGAGCCAGTTGGAAAAGGTGGGTGGCCACTGATATCCACTTGGATCACCACCCATATCTGATCACTCGACCAAATACCTATCCCTTTCTATCCTATAAAGAAGGGGTAGGAGTCCCATTTGGAGAGAGAAAAATAAGAGTAAAGAAACTCTACTCGATTTTGCATTCCCCTTGTCCCAACCTTTTGCAACCATTGTGTGAAGAGAATCATATATGAAATTAGTTGGAGTACAGTTGAAGAGGATCCCAGGACTAGATTCGAGAAGCAGTGGTCGATCTCACTATTGTAAGGTATTCTTGTGAGATTAATAAAAGAAGTGCTTTTCCCGTCCCACCATATGAGATTGTCAATATTTGAATTTGATTATATTTTGATAGAATCTCTAACCCATTAGTTCATATATCATATGCATGTGGAGTTCTTTGTTTGTCTTTGTGTGAATGCAGGTCAACATTGGGAGGAGATTTGCAGTCAAAGAGTGACCAAACGTTAAAGGATCGACATCAAACACAGAAACTAAGGTACAGTAACTTGATCTTTTTAACCTTGTATTTGCATATGAATAATGGGGATTATGATTGGGATGTTGGTAAAAAGTAGGAGACTTTAGGTCATTTTTTGCATGCATTATAGAACCCTTAATGCTAGTCCGTAGGTGGATTTCCCACCCACAACAAGCAATCAGAGAATGGCCATCACCAAGCATCATATTTGAGGTAAGTTTTCATGGGTTAGCAAGATTTTATAGAAATTTTATCAGAAATTTCAGTGGTATATGTGCACCCATGTTGGACACTGTGAAGAAGAAACACATGTATTTCAGTTGGACAGAGGAAGCTGAAAAAAGTTTCAAAGTGTTGAAAGAGAAGATCACAAAACAACCAATATTGGTCTTAGGAGATTTTGGAAAAACATTTCAGGTGAGATGTGATGCAAGTGGATTAGTTATTAGAGAAGTCTTGAGTCAGGATAATAGGCCAGTTTTTTATTTCAGTGAGAAGATGAATGACACCAAGAGGAATTATTCCACATATGAAAAATAATTTTGTGCAGTGATTCAAGCTTTGAAGAAGTGGAGACACTATCTAATTCCTAAATAATTTGTCTTGTACATTGATAATCAAGCTTTGTAATTTATTACTATGCAAGAAAAGTTGAATCAGAGACATGATAAATGGGTAGAATTTATGCAAAATTTTACTTTTGTTATTAAACATATTTCTAGAACTGCTAACAAAGTTGCATATGCTTTGAGCAGGAGGAGTTTGATTGTACAAGAATTCCAAGTGGAGACCTTAGGGTTTGAACACCTCAAGGATATGTATCGAGAATATGTAGATTTCAAGGAAGATTATGAGGCATGCAAAAATCCTTTGTTGGGAGACAGAAGCCCATGGAATGAATGATTGATCCTGGATGGATTACTATTCAAGGGAATCCAACTGTACATACTAAAATGATCAATGAGAGATAATATATTGAAAGAGAAACACAGTGGAGATTTAGTTGGACATTTTGGTCATGATAAGACGTTTGCACGGTTAAGTAATTCGTATTTTTGGCCAAGCACGAGGGCAGAAGTGAAAAATTTTGTGAACAAATGAAAAATTTGTCAGTATGCAAAAGGAAGACAACAAAACACTGGTCTGTATCAGCCATTACCAATTCCAGAAAGGTCATGGGATGCAATCAATATGGATTTTGTTTTGGGATTGCCTAGAACTCAGAAAGGGAGCAATTCCATATTTGTTGTGGCGGACATATTTTCAAAAATGGCACATTTCACACCATGCCAGAAAACAAATGATGCTTCGCACATAGCCAATTTGTTTTTCAAAGAAGTAGTGAGACTACATGGATTACCTAGAAGCATAGTCTCATACAACGACACCAAATTTGTAGGACACTTTTGGAGGAATCTATGGAAGAGGCTAGGGACAAACTTGTCCTTTAGTTCATCATATCACCCTCAGACAGATGGACAGACTGAAGTAGTAAACAGAATTCTAGGAAAATTGTTGAGAAGTTTAGTCACTGAGCAAGGTCGTCAATGGGATCAGATTCTAGCACAAGCAGAATTTGCATTCAACAATTCAGTGAATAGGAGCACAGAAAAAAGTCCATTTGAAATTGTGTATGGTATATATCCAAGAGGGATTACATAATTGAGATATCTGAATCAAGATGATTTCAAAAGTGCTAGAGCAGAGTATTTTGTAACAGAAATGTAGAAACTCCATGACAGATCCAGAGAACAACTACAAAACAACATCCTGAAATATAAGAGCAGAGCTGATCAAAAGAGGAGAGAAGTCCAATTCAAAGTTGGAGATGAAGATTTAGCTCATTTGAGAAAAGAAAGGTTCCCAAGGGGAACGTATAACAAGTTGAATATGAAGAAGATAGGGCAATGCAGGATTCTCAAAAAAATCGCAGCCAATGCTTATGAAATTGAGTTTCTAGACAATATTGGGATATCATTGATATTCAATGTTGAAGACCTGTATCCTTAAAGGAGAGATGAGGCAGGAGAATCAGATGAGAAAAAATAAGTTCAGTGAGAAGAAAAATTTCCCACAGCAGAAAAAACTCAGATGGAGAAAATCATTGAAAAGAGAGATGGAAAGAAGACCAGGAGGAAGACATATCTTGAATATTTAGTGAAGTGGAAAGATCATCCAATGGAAGATGCAAGTTGGGTCACAGAACCTGATATTTTGAAGCATGGAAAAAAAGTGGAGGAGCTCATGGATAGGAGTCCATGAAAATTTTAACCAGAGGAGTATGATGCAGGAGCATCGCCTTCAAATTTAAAACGCAAGCATCGAGGCAAAGGAACGATATCTCAGCATGACAAAGTTCAAATCAGAAATTAACTCAAAATTAAATCGAGTTGTTGAGATATTTTTGAAAGTAGCATTTTTAAATATGTCATGTTTGTAAAGTCGTGAAGGACTGTAAGGGGTTGCATATATTGAGTGTTGGCTCTTATCTGGCAATAACTGTTAGTTATTGTAATAGGACTAAGTAGGTAACCACTAAGAGTTTGATAGGATAGGTTGCAGACAAGACAACAGGAGCTCGTGGATCCAGTCCTTATATAGTTTGTTGTTACATTGTAAAAGTAGATTGTGAGATTATGAGATTAGAAGATGATGAGACAGATATTAGAGAGATCAGTAGAACATAATAGAGTAGAAGAAAGATATGTAATTTGTTTTCATGAATGAATAGAACAGACAGAATTGTCCCAAATCCTTGGACTATGTTCATTTGATGTATGAATGAATGTTATATTCTGTGTATGTGATTTATTTCATTTTTGTTCATGTATGATCATTCGAGAAGTTGACAGTATGATTTTGTGAAGAAACTGGATAAGTTTCAATTGTTTCTCTTCTGAAACTCGTATGCAAGGTGTGCATCCCGAACACAAGGAGTGCGTCAATTGAGTCTCAGATTGTCTCAGAGGAGTTTAGAGAGAACAAAGGAAACTTAGACTAGGTGCAAGGTGTGCACAATGTCAAGAAACGACCAAGCGTCGAAGAACCAGAACAGAGGAATGCTAGGTGGGCGAGAAGAATTTATTTTCAAGAAATCCTTCAATCTGAGTTATCGAAATCCAGAGAACGCAAGGAATGCGTGGGAAGTCGGAATCCTTTAAGGATCAATATCAAAAGAGATAACATTTTTCAGAAGTGTTGAAAAGATCCAAGAGTCAGACTCGTAAGGAGGAGAAAAGGTTCAAAACCTTTGAATACTGGTAAATATTCTAAGTCAGAAGAAATTAGAAGCTCGGGAGGAGGAGAGACAGTGGTCATTGGATCATTGTGTGAAGTTTAGCATCCATTTGATCAAAGTACAATGCATGAGCCTTAGCACTTCACACATTCAGGAGAGAGAACCGATCAAGGTTGAGACTTTAGATTTCCGAAGCTCGAAGAGCCAGAAAGCCAAAGTAGAATCTCAGTCATCCGATCAGCAGGAAGAGATATGAGTTGTCAGATTGTTCGAGGTAAGATTCAAGCATCGGATCACCCAGGGAGAATATGAGCCATCATATATCGTGAGTCCAGAAGGAGAGAAGTTTGAAACTTGAGATTTTCGAAGTGTGGAGAGTCGAAGGGCCAGAGAGAATATGGACTGTTAGATCCAAGAGGATATGTGTCGGTGGGTCGTGAGATCCAGAGGAAGGAAAAGATGAAGGGTTGAAACATCTAAAGCCTGAATAGCCGAAGAGATGAGAGTCGTTGATCTACATGGGGACACTTGTCAACAGATCGAGAGCTCAGGGTAAACTGTAGTGGGGTTCCAGTTGAGATCTGAGATTGTCGAAACCTAAATATCCAAAGTGAATCTAGACCGATAGATATAAGGGATATGTGGCATGAATCCTTGAACTCTAGGTAAAGTACCGAAGTGATTCAGAGACGTGGGATTTAAGAGAGACGTGGCATAAATCAATGTACTCTGGGTAAAGACCCGAAGTAATCCTTGATCGTCAGATTAATTAGAAACGTGTCAGTGGACTATATCCTTTGGATGAAAGGCATTAGAAAGAAGGTTGGATTTTGATATTTGAGATCTTAGAACTCCGAAGACCCGAAGGAGGTATCGACCATCGATTGAGAAGGGGGTCACAAGACCGTTTATCTGAGTTGAAAGGTCAAACACCCAAAGTGGAAGTAGGATTGTTGATTGATCAGGACAAGTGTCTACAGATCTTTAGTTCTGGGAGGTTGAAGTACAGAGGAAAGCGAGGTTTGAGATTTCAAACGTTTGAACTCCGGAATCATGAAGAGATCCCAACCGTTGATCAAAAAAGGGAAGATCTGGTCCATAGATTTGAAAAGAATATATATGAACCATTTGTTCAGACAGTATCATCAAGATCGTGAGATCGACGATCTCGAAGCATTGTGGGGACAGAAGTTGTGAGGACTTTAAAACATTGAGGGTGGGCCACAATCCATATCGTGGTTTTTCCAAGGGGATACGTGGGGAGTCGAGGAGAATTGCGGGACAAAAAGAAGTTTGATCCCAAACAACTATTGGTCATGCTTGCAATCATGTGGTCACAAGAAGGCGTCACCCAAGGTCATATCAAAGGGGGCTTAGTCGAAAAGGATCTAACGCTCAGTACTATGAGATTTTAAAGCAAAGTGAAAGGGAATGTTGCAGGTGCTATCAGACCTGCACCAGGAAGTCGGAAGGGCCTTTGTTTAGATACAAAAGGAGACTGTTAAGGTTTTAGAGGGTCATTTGACTCAAGAACTGGAGATCCTTTACCGGGAGGTTGTGTAGCCCTATGGGGGAGTAGGGGGGTTGCATCAATATCCCTAGCTCAGGGGTGACACTGTTGTTGATATTTGGGAACAATAGTGTCTACAGTTGGGTGGAACATCCTTGGTCTGCAGCCAGTTGGTGTCTTCTTTTATAAAGATAAGTTCTCTCTGTTATGGTATCATCTACCTGTATATGAATGTATTATGTTGTGTATTTATTTATCATTTGATTACATCTTTATAATATGCATACCTGCTAGTTATTTTTGTGCATTTCGTTTAATCCCTTTTATTTTAGGCATCCTTACTAATTTAAAAGGGTATCGGTAAGAGAAATAATTCCAAGGGTGGGCTTGAAGGTGGTGTACCCCAGCCTGTGGGTGTTTGGGTATGTTACATATTGGTATCATAGCTTCTAGTTGAAACACTGGGATAGTATGGTCTGGGTCTGTTGGTCAAAGTCTCGTGATCGAGATTGAATTATGACAGTGAAGTTGAAAATCTTAGGAGGAATGGCATTGCAGAATATATGTAGTAGCTAGAACATCACAAGGTCCTTTGTAAGGGTTCAAAGGTCCATGATCATCCCCTTCAAATTCGGGAGTGATCTCCACCATGGGATCAAGAGAGATACGAGATCGTTGGATTGGAGGGCAGGTGAGCAAGAGTCATCCAATCAAAGCGAAGCAAAGGTTAAGTCACAACCACCAAACCCCATTGGGGAGAGAGATCAATGGCCAGGAGGAATTACAGAGAGCCAAGTTACATGGGAGTTAATTCCCCAAGGCGGTCCTGCAATCCAAACCATAGTTTCAATAAGGGGTTACGTGTCAGCGTTGGAAGAATTGTGGGCTGAAAGGTGGGTTACTCTAAACCACCGATGCGTGCCCCCACAAATTGAAAGGAATTAAGTGATGTGACATGTTAGTGATCGAACATCAAAACTCTAAAGAGCCGAAGTAGATTCAAATTGTTGATCGAGGTGGACATGTGGCAGGAGATCTTGCACTTCGGTGGATAACCACTTCGAAAGAAATATAGATGCGAAAATCCAAAACTCTCGAAGGCCCGAAGCCCGAAGTTCATCTGGATCGTCCATCAACAAGGACACGCAACACCAGATCTCTCACTTCGAAGACTTAGTACTTCAGAAGGTTTTGCAGAGCGAAGCACTAGGGAAAGACTTACCAGAAGTCCCAAAGTAATTGAGGACCATTGCTCTTAAAACAACAAGAACCATTGATCTATGCAGCAGTATCTCCCGAAGTCCCAAAGTCTGGGGTTAATATGAACCATCTGATAAAGGAGACACATGTTGGCAGATTTGTTAGTTTGGGAATTCAGAGTTCGGGAGAATTGGAAGTTCGCTAGTGTGGAAACTCCCAAAGTCCTAAAGCCTGAAGAGCTGAAGTAATTCACAGTCATTGATCTGTAAGAGACATGTGTCGATGGATCGTCAACTTTGGGTGAAATCACTCTAGAAGGAAGCGAAGGAGGAGAGTTTGAAACTCCTAAAACCTGAAGAGCCAAAGAAATTTAGAGTCATGGATCTTCAGGAGGATACGCGTCTACAGATCATGAATTCCCGGTAAAAGTAATCTAGGAGAAAGCAACCGAGGGAAGTTGAGACTTCTGAAGGTCAGAGTCCAGAAGTGGATTTCAATCATTGATCGCAAATGATTATGAGGACCGTTGATCTGGTCCTGGATGAAAGTTCAGAAGTCTCGAAGCTATGGATAAGCTCTTTTTTAGCTAAGCGCAGGGTCATGACCGGGGTCACATGCAATTGAGAGCTGAGGGAAGGAGGGCTAATGGCCGAATTGGTTGTTTTCAAGACAAAAAAATGCCAAGAAGGATTTAGTTGCGGTTTCTAGTCGTGGTCACCTGGGAAGGTGGTTTGAAAGAAGTTCATGTGCATAATTGAATTATTCATCGGCTAAAGGATAACATGGAAGTTTTATATGATGAAAATGGATACATCTATGTTCTTCGTGAATTGAAAAAAAAAGGAGACCTGTAACATGGCTTGACAAATTTTTCTTATCATATGCATAATTCTAACAAAATGGCCACTTGCACATTTTTCATAATTAAGGGGTTTAAACATATCAGCTCAGAATGCACATTGAATAAATGGAAGAAGGCGAGGGAGCCTCCATCCATGATAAGGAGGCCGAAGGCTAGAGTACCAGAGTTGGTAATACAGGGACAGATTCCAATGGACGCAAGGGGAAAGGGGAGAAGGAAACATTAATAGAAACTATAAGAAGACTAAAAATAGAAGTACAGAGCTACAAATAATACATGAGAGACTAATGAGAGAGAAAAATCAGATAAATCCTCGAGTGTTGTAGAGCTTAAATCGGTTGCAGAGGCAAACGAAGAAGGGATCAAACTCAAAACAAGAGGAGGAAAGAAGTTTTTGTGAAAGAAGAGAGGATCATGGAAGAGTTGGTTATTCGAGAAGTGTCAGCAGAATGCATAGACACCACTCACTTCCTTACTCAGAAAGAAATTTTTATACATCGGAAGATCCCATGAGCAGTCCATAGGTGTCTCTTGTTAGGCACCAGAGAAGGAGACAAGAAGTGGACAGTTTGCAAGGAGAGTTGAAGAATCTTAAGCCACCCTCCTTTGATGGTGAAAGAGAAAGGGAAGATGATGGCGAAGCATGTTTTCTTGGACTCAGGAGATATTTTCAATTGCATAACTATTCTTCAAACTTAGAAGCCAGGATTTCCACCTACCATTTACACGGGAAAACTGCAATGTGGTGGGATCCACTGAAGCAAGTTGGACATATTAATGAGAGTAGGATCACTTGGAATAATTTCAAGAAGTACTTCCAGAAGGAGTACCTCTCAAAGAATTTCTATGACAAGAAAATGTAGGAGTTCTTTGAACTCAGGCTCGGAAGCATGACTATGGCAGAATATGAGAAGAAATTCTTGGGATTGTTAAAATATGTTGGGTTTATAAACGATGAAAAGGTAAATATACATAGATTTTTGAGTGGAATACCAACCTTTTATAAATAAAATATTAGGTATGATGAGCCCAAGACCTTGACTGAAGCCATCAGGAAGGCTAAATACCTATATGAGCAAGGACAGGGAAGAGAATCCCTATAGAAATATTGGAAGGATAAGAAGAAGGAGAAGTCCAATCAAAGGAGGAAAGGATTCAAACCTCCCTTCCATAGGAATGAACCTAATAGAAATCATCAAGATCAGTATGCTAAGGGTGAATACAAGAAAGAAGACTCCTTGGGAAAAAGAGGAAGACCACCTATCCAATGTTGGGGATGCAAAGAAGATCACATGTACAAGGATTTCCCACATAGAAAGGACAGAGTGAATACTGTGCACAACATCCAATAGGATACAATAGTTGAAGATATGGGAAGAATATATGTAGCTTTAGATGATCGACAAGAAGCGTACCAGTCCAATATGATTGAGGTGGAAGGTAAGATCATAAATCATCATGTTGCTATTTTGATTGATTATGGAGAAAGTCATTGTTACATTGATCCTAAAATAGTGGATAGATTACATTTGGAGAAAAGTAAGCTTGGAAAATCAAGTTTGTTTGAGCTAAGCACTGGAACCAAAAGGAGAATCCATGATATGGTCACATGATGTTCCATAAGTCTTAATGGTGTGAATAAAAATGCTGACCTAAATATCATACCATTGGGGTCTTATGATATTCTAATTGGAATGGATTGGTTTGACAAACATCATGTTGTCCTATATTATCATAGAAATATATTTACATGTTTTGATGTAGATGGAAAATAGAGCATCGTGAAAGGAGTTCCAAGACCCATCTCTATAAGGGAGATTTTAGCCTTATAACTGAAGAGATGTTTTAGAAAAGGGTGTCAATTTTATGCATCTCATGTGGAAGAGATAGAAAATGCAAAGGGGCCAAGTCTTGAAGATTTCTCGATACTACAGGAATTTGAAGATGTATTTCAAGAAATACCAGAGTTTCCACCAAGAAGGGAGATATATTTCTAAATTTATTTAGTGCCAGGAGCTGCCCCGGTGTCAAAAACACCTTACAAAATGAGCACACCAAAGTTAAAACAATTACAAATGCAGTTGGAGGAATTGTTGAAGAAAGGGTACATACGTCCAAGTGTTTCACCTTGGGGAGCACCAATACTTTTTGTCAAAAAGAAGGATGGAACTTTGAGGTTGTGTATTTACTTTTGACAACTGAACAAGTATACCATAAAGAAAAAGTATCCTCTACCCAAAATTGATGACCTCTTTGATCAGTTAAGAGGACAAAAGATATTCTCAAAGATTGACCTGAGGTTGGGATACCATCAGGTAAGAATCAAGGAAGAAAACATTCATAAGACCACCTTTAGGACCAGGTATGGGCATTATGAATTTGTAGTGGTGCTATTTGGACTGACCAATGCACCAGTTGTCTTTATGTGCTTAATGAATGGAATATTCAAAAATTATTTGGATAAGTTTGTCATGGTGTTCTTGGATGACATACTTATATATTCTAAGTCTGGAGAGGAGCATGAACATCACTTAAGACTGGTATTGCAAGTGTTGAGAGAACATCAGTTGTATGCCAAGCTGAGTAAGTGTTATCTTTATCAAAAGCAGATCCATTACTTGGGACACATTATTTCAGAGCAAGGCATAGCAGTAGATCTAGAGAATATTGAAGCCATTAGAGGATGGTAAACACCCATAAATGTGTCAGAAGTCGTCTCTTTTAAAATGATGGGCGGAAGTCGCACCAGTGAAGGATTGCAGTGCAGAAACAACAGCGCATTTTTTATTCAAACAAGTAATCACTAGATTTAGGTGTCCAAGAATCTTAATGAGCGACCAAGTAATTCACTTCATAAACAACACCATCAGATCCATGACTGAAGAGTTTGAATTCCATCATCAGAAGAGCACACCATATCACCCACAGGAAAACGACACTATGGAAGCATTTAACAAAATCCTAGAGAACGTCCTGACAAAGATCTGTAACGTCAATAGGGATGACTGGAATCTCAAAGTACCAGCATTATTATGGGCCTACGAGACTATGTGCAAAAAATTGATAGGGAACACACCATTTAAACTGTTTATGGCCAAGAAGCAGTGGTGCCATTAGAATTTCTAGTACCAATCTTACGCGTAGCAGCAATTACACAAATGAAAGAACGAGGCACAATACAGAAGAGACTAAAATAGTTAATGACTATGGAGGAAGATCGGATCTTAGCAGGATTCCACCAACAAGTTTAAAAAGAAAGAGATAAAGCTTGGCACGATCGACACATCAAGAAGAATACATTCAAGGAAGGAGACCTCCTACCAATGTATGACAACAAATCGTTTCAACACCCGGAAAAGATCAGAATGCATTGGCTAGGACCGTATGAAATAAAATATGTCATAGATGGAGGATTTGTATAGTTGAGAGACTTATCAGGCACACAACTCAGAGGGATGATTAATGGGAGTCTACTGAATCTCTACAAGGACAGTCGACCACCCACCGCGCAGTAGAAAAAAAAAACCTGAACCAAGGAGGGCGCAGCACGCCAGTAGTAGAAAGTTCACAAGAATTTAGAAACACAACCTTGGTAAGGAGAAGAATAATGGTCACATAAAAATTTAAACGGGAAAAGGAAAGTCGAAAAAAACAGGATGACATGATAGCACTAGGTAGAATTAAAGGATGGCAAGGACAGATGGGATGCCACATTAAACGCACTGACTAAAGATGGGAAAGTAGAGTAATGGAAAGTATGAACCCACCAGAGTTGCATTGAAGCCATAGTTAAGGTGAATTAAAACCCATAATGAAGGAAGCATCATTTAAAAGCTTCATGGAAAACCCATACAACACACGGACGTGGAAGAAAACAGTCTATTCACGAAAGAAGAGAAGACAGAGAGAAATAGAGGATGAAAAACACAGAGTGAGCTCACAGAGGTCATAGAGACCATTCGAACCCAAAAAAAAGACAACATTCACTGCCATGGCACCACCCAAGCAATAAGAAGAGAGCCAGAATGCCATAAAAACCAGAGTTCATACTAGGTCAAGCAGACAGGCGGAAGAAGGTGAACAACAACCATCGGAGATCGTCAACATTGACAAAATCCCATCCCTGGAGACAACATCGATGCACTTGACACCCATACTGGAAGAGATACAACAAACAACACTGGAGGGCATGAATATAGACATACCAACATAAGTATAGGAGCTGCATAACCAGGAAGCAGAAACCCTGAAGGAGGTACAAACAGAAAACATCGGACCAACTCCGAAAGGTAATGGAATGAAGTTGAATCAGGACATATTAATCAAGATAGACAAGTCTCAAATGACCATATCAAACCACCAACCAGAGGGAGTAGTCGACGATATCATGGGCCAGCCGGAATGGTATACTGAAGATCAACCGAAAGTCATTGGAACTTTGAGCCAGCCACCACAGTAGAAGAAAGACAGGATACAGATACCTAGATCACCTCACAAGAAACTGATAGCACAAATTGTTCTACCATGCATACCAGATGGGGTATAGGTAGGAACAGAGCTACTCGGTCACATAGGGAAGCTCAAATACTTGGACCATGACATAGCAGACAAAGACAAGTTCCTGGAACTTGTGAAAAGAGTATACATGGAAATGGTGGGCATGAGTCAGTTTGGGGAACCGCTTGATCAACCACTTCAATGGGAAACCGGATTGCAGAGGACAAGAATTTTAGGTCTCATGGACCTACCACATTTTGGCAGGGGTCAACACGTGACTGCATGTGTCAAACACCTGCTAGAATTCATGCATGGTGGGAACATCTGGTTGGACAAGCGTGTCTCAATAGACGTTGAGCTTATCGCAAAAATAACAGGGTTACCAATTTAGGGCATGGATCCTGAGCTATTTTTGGATGACAAAACCAAGGAAAAAGTGCTAGCAGAATAGATGAATAAGAAGTATGGCACCAACAAGGGGACACGAGGGATCATTATCAAGAGGATCAACGATGCAACCACACAATTGGGCATGAAACTCTTAGCCTGCAAGATGCTAAGAAAATGTCGTAGGGAGGAAGTCCCAGCTAGGGTTGTTGTAGTTGCAGCTCAGTGCACAGAAGGCACCTCAATGAGATGGGAACCGTACCTCTTGAACCTATTTCTGGATTAATGTAAGGATGCGTAGGATCTAGGAACAGAGTTCCACTATTCATGGTTGATCACACTAATAGCCTTCATGGGATGGAGAGAGCCAAGATACGTATTTTTTGGCACTAGACCCAAAATAAATAAAGGGGTAAGATATTTGTTTCTCATACCTAGGCCAGATTCGAGGAGAAAAAAGGTGAATAGGTCTATGTTTGATGGATACCTACACGACCTACAATAATCCATCTCCACAGTGTGGAGAATAAAACTAGACACGCAATAAGGATATAGGAAAGAAAGGATCTGACTAAACAGTGGCTACAAATGCACTACTATATCATAGAGGAGGACATTGACATGGTCATCAATGAATGGGACAATGAATGGAGGATTCCATCCATCACCCAGGAAATGTCAGAAACAACAGCAGAAGAAGAGGCAAGGAAATAATAAACCCAGCCAAAAGAAATCCAAGTTCCCAAGAGATGAAGGATGGGCCAAGGAAAATTAATACAGACAGAAGAAGGGCCATTGAAGACAGGAACCCAGAATGAAAAGAAGGATAAGACACATCTGGACACAGACCTAGGCCAGATTCGAGGAGAAAAAAGGTGAATAGGTCTATGTTTGATGGATACCTACACGACCTACAATAATCCATCTCCACGGTGTGGAGAATAAAACTAGACACGCAATAAGGATATAGGAAAGGAAGGATCTGACTAAACAGTGGCTACAAATGCACTACTATATCATAGAGGAGGACATTGACATGTTCATCAATGAATGGGACAATGAATGGAGGATTCCATCCATCACCCAGGAAATGTCAGAAACAACAGCAGAAGAAGAGGCAAGGAAATAATAAACCCAGCCAAAAGAAATCCAAGTTCCCAAGAGATGAAGGATGGGCCAGGGAAAATTAATACAGACAGAAGAAGGGCCATTGAAGACAGGAACCCAGAATGAAAATAAGGATAAGACACATCTGGACACAGAGCAGTAGCAACAGGTCGAGCCCACGCAAGAGACTGAAGCAAGGTCCAACCGAAAAATAGCAGGGGAAAACAAGAGGCCATCCACGTAGATGGGAGGCGCATGCAAGAAATCAAAGGCCCAAATAACACCACCAGAGTATACGATCACAGATGATGATGGGGAAATGATAGCCCAAATGGTTCAGGATTATCTATCTGAGGACTTTGATCACACTACACACCATAGAGATAGGATTGAAAAGAAATTGGTAGACATGTAGAAGCTCCTCCAGAAAATTGGGGAAGGGTAGCCAACAAGCAGCAGGGGACTCAAATCATTAGCACCACAGACAGAAGGAAGAGTGCAAGGAGAGGAATGAGAGTCATTCCAGGCAATACTGCAGTTGCACGTAACATTCCATATCAACCCTAGTATGTTGAGCATGGACGAAATTGTGGGGCATGTTGTTCCTAAGTTTATACTTTCAGGTTCTAAAGTATACCATCAAGGAATCCAAAAAGATAGAGAAAGTTACGGATAGAAAATTCAGTTATACAAAAATGGGCTATGGTTGGTTCCTTAACTGTCTCTATCTAGCTTCCCATCTTTCTTGGATACTAATATCCCTTTCAATTACTACCCATGAATGTTCTAACTCAAACCGGTTATTTGATTTCTGTAAGATGGTGTTAAATAAATTTAAGGCAATGCTCATTTGATATGATAGTCCAGGCTCGATATTGGGTTGTCTTGTAACTATTACAGTCATGAGGGATAAAGACTGAAAAGATAAATTCTTGTGTTTTCTTTTAGGGTTTGTTATTTATGTTTCAAAATATGTAAGAAGGACTCCAAAACCTTGAATTAATAGTATGACGAAACTAAAAGGCCATTTCTGGTATTTGAGTTAAATTTTGAAAAGGGAATATGCATGAAATGAAAAGAAAATATAAAGTTGTTGAACAGGGTGAGGCATCAATTAAAGAGGAATCTCACTTTCTGATAGAAGAAGAAAATAGTTAGGAAAAAATATTAATGAATCATATGATATTGAAATCTAAAACATTTATAGGTCTTGTACCTGCTAATAGTCGATGCAAAGGAAAAACTATAAACGATTAAATTGCAAGAATAATTAATCACCACAGTAGAGGTTGTACTAAATTGCAATTAAGAATTCATCAAAGAGATATATGAAAAATATGAAACAACAGAGAAGCACATAACTCAAACTTGACCAGATCTGGAATCTTCAATCTGTATTTGTATTAATCCAAAAATATCTTCAAATTCTTCTTTACAATGCACCCAAAAAAATCCCTCTTTCAGTCTCATGAAATTATACTTATAAAAGATCACCAATACATTGATGGTTGGTGATTTCCTAACTCCTAGGGGAAAACAGTTACAAAAATGAAAACCTCAACTGTTTGCATGATTATCCTTTATTTTTCTATCGTCTTGACAATATAAGATTTCGAAATGATATTTCATTGTTTTATTGAAGTGTCTCCTTCTTTTGACCCAATACATTCAGTACATTTTTCAAGAAAGTGTACAAAATTTCTGGGAGGCTTTGAAAAATCCTTCGCTTCGAATAGATAAAATTTTCTCTAAATTTTTGGAAGCCGGTCTTCAATCCCCTTACCAGAAAACTTAATTGATTTCAATTTTACGTTTGTCTTAACCAGCCACCTGTCTATTAGGGTAACATCAATTTCCTTTAATTGTGAAATTTCCATCTGAATTTCATTCAAACCCTCTTTGAAATTCAATTGGTGTCTTGCAATGTTTATCTATCATGATTGCCTAGTGAAATTATCTCTTCCAATACCTAATAATCCCTTGTTCAACAAATCAAAGATTTCTTCGCAATTGTATTTGATTTCTTTGGTTACTTTCTTGTTTTATGCTATGTTGGTTTCCCATACTTTGAGCATGATATCACCTCTGATCTGCTCTGCGACAAATAGCTTTGGATTTTTTGATACCTCTTCATTTTCTAAACATACAACTGCCCTTTGGAAAGTGGCCCTTGCTGGTTTAGCTTATTTTTCTTTAAAAATAATATTATTAAAAGAATTTCTTACTTCTTGAAAATAATTCTGAATAATCTCTACTTTGGAGATTAATCTCTATTTCTCGGCTTCTATATTCGTATGTACTTCTAGTGACAGGTCCTGAAAAACTTTAAAGTCTATCACCTGATTCTGAATGGAATTCAATCTCTCCCACAATTGTCTCACTAATTCTTCCTGGTGGGTTGCCTGCCCTTAACTGTTTTGCATTTTCTTATACAACTCATCCAAGCTAGACTTAAGCAATTTAATTTCTTGCTTGTCGGCAACTCTGGCCTACTCTAGACCTTTATTTATTTCTTCTTTGATATTTTTCTCGGTATCTGTTAGTTGGTTTTGCAACTAGGCTATCCCATGGTTACTCTGTTTCAACCTTGTTCTCATATTGTCAACAGTGAATAGATTTGTTGTTTCCAGAGCTCCCATGGAGCCTGCCACCTCTGTAGCGAAATATTCCTCTTCCAAGTTCTTCCCATCTACCAGCACCTTGTGTTTCCTTAGCATACCACCTTCTCTCATATACATCTTCTACTTTAATACAACCTTCCTCTTTTTACTAAAAAATTAATCAGAGTGAGGTATTTCTTCTCTAGAGATAGGAGCAAGGTCACTAGCATATATGACTCCTATTTGAGGGAGCCCAAAAGTAGACTGTAAAGGGGTCAAGGAAGCAATGGGGTTACCCAACTCTGTGGATTTTGTTTCCCATGTTGTCTTGGGGGTATCAACATCAATAGTAGATGATGAGGGGGGGGGGGGG
>JZKD02S0841060.1:281408-308220 GCA_000966675.3 Picea glauca
ATACCAAACATTAAGTTGTCAATTTTTTATATTTTGGCTACTCCTTTCGATTATGATATGTTTATTTACAGTGACCTACATCTTTATAATAAGGTCAACATCTTTATAATAAGGTAATCATATGTGTAGAGTATCAACATCATGATGACATAGATAACATCTTTATAATAAGGTCATATGTGTACAAATGTTTTCTTTATATAATAACGACATATATACCTAACATAAGTTTAGGGTTAGTGTTTATGTATCTTATTAGTCCCTGCTAAAGTAGGGAATATAGCAATCAATTACTATCATTTCATCGATCAGGGTTGAGTTTCAAGAGAAATTCCATATCTTTATCAATGAAAAGAGAGAGAGATTATAGCTACAATTGAAGGGAAAAGGGTATGTGGATTAAATAAACCTAGGATATTATGGAATCCACATACCCTTTTCCATAGAATATACTAACTAGATCCAAAAACCAAAGACATGAAATATGGTACTACACATATTATAATATATTTTCAAGGAAAAAACAAGCTAAATGAAAGTTAAATGAGTACATCAATAAAAAATAACATACTAACCTTGCAAGTTCAAAATCCGAGCTATGTAGATCAAGAATTGGATTTGTTCAACCAGTGGGTGACGAGAAAAATAAACAGCTCAAACAAAATCCAATAGCAGTGTCGCAACTATAGCAATTGTGTCACAAAGTCTCTTAAAGTCATGTATATATAGATAAAATAGTCAACTAGCCGTTAACACCAACCAATGAAACAGGCAAAATTTTCGTCTCTATTGCCACAAAAGTTCGTCGCTATAGCGACGAAAATCCAAACTATGTTAATTTAAGATTTTTGTGGATATTGAAATGAACTTTCGTGGCAATATTGATGAAAATCCCGCCCTGTTTAAAAAAATCATGAAACTAGTGGAAGTGTGGAAACTTTTCGTGGAATAATCCACCCATATGTAGTAGTGTATGATAAACAGACTTGGTTTAGTTGGACGATATAAGATAAGGTTCTTTGTAGCACCTCCTCTAGAAATAGTCATGTTTCATGTGAGAAATCCTATGTATGCATCTGTTGTTGCTAGCCACGGTCGTCCCAATTTCAATGGGTGTCCATCAAGTCTACTTCTTGGGTTGATAACTAGGAAATTAGCTAGGTATTCCCAAGAGTCGACCGAGATTGTTATGTCTTGTAATGTTCCCACTAGTTTAACCACCTATCTATAAACCAATTCTAAAATAATTGAAGTAGGTTTGAAGGAGGTGATACCCAGGATATTACAGGTCTTGATGGTCAAAATATTGATGGTTTCCCCCAAATCCACCAGTGTATTTGGAAAAGAACAACCCTGTATCTGAACTGTTACCACATGATTCCCTGGGTTTGTGTACTTGATCGGCTCCTGCTTGCCTAAAATAAGATCGAACAAAGTTCCTACCACATGAATGGTTGATGGGTTCTTAGTTTTCCTTCTGGGCTTCTTTCCACATAATTCCTTAATTGTTTTTGCATAAATTGGGATGTCTTGTAAAGCCTGGAGGAGTGGAATTTTAACACACAGTTTTTTTGTTCCCCGACGATATCAAAGTTAGGATATATAGCTGGTTTTTCTATCATTATCCTCTCAAGAAATGGGGGAGGAGGAATTACATCAAGATTTTTTTGCTTGACTGTGTTTTGCCCCTGTTATGTCTCTTCTGTTATGACCATAGACCATGGTTTTATTGTTGGTTGTATATTGTTCTCATTCTCCTATTCTTGATGAAAGTTATTTTCCTAGAGATAAATTATACACCATGATATCAACCGTCATTCGTTGCACCCCACAAAGTTGGTCTCACCCTCCAAATTTTCAACAATTTGCATGAGTTGGGCTGGTCTATTATTAGGATTTGGGTTGGGTTGAGCTAGTAATTGACGGTGCATTTAAAGTTGAGGATTTTGGGGTAATTGAAGTGGAGCTTGTAAAGTGGGTTAAGCTTGGGGATCCATTCCCATGGGATGATTGGTCATTCCCATGGGGCGCTGCCAGTTTTGATTCCAATTTGGGGCTTGGGTAGCTATATTAGTCCACTGTGAAGGATAGGGGTTGTTATTTGAATTCTGCCAAAATGGGGTAGGGTATTTTGGGTTAGACCAAGCGGGATTAGTAGCTGGTTGATTTGGCTAGGGTGCAGTAGAATATTGTTGGGACTCCCAAGTGGGGTTAGAAAATGGTTGGCCTTGCCATGAGTTTCCAGAATTACATTGTTGATTATACTACCCAAAAAATAAATAAGAAGGGTCTTGTAGCATACCTAGGGGTCGAGCTTGCCATTGGCGATGCTGAGCCATCAAATATATTGATTTTGTTTCCTCGTATTCTTCTTTAAAGACAACTTTTAGTCCTGGAAGTGATGGGAATTTTTTTGCGGCATGGTCTTTAGAACAGATTGTGCATATCCAAACCACATCCAAGGGACACTCCCTCGAACCATTTTTCCTTCTACATCATCGAAAAAATATGGCCAATGACTATTCTTCTTCTACTTGCTTCTATTTAACATGTAGAACATCCAATTGTGTAGTAAGAGTACTCAAAATATTTGATTTAAAATTTTCTAAAAGATTACCAACTTCTGCTCGGGTGACACCCGCACTATTAATGTTGCTATTTTTGGTGAGGGGAGCCCGTATTCTCGATATGGTTTGTGTACTTCCACATGAACACCTGATGCACAATTGGATAATGTTATCATAATTTTCTTAATAAATATCACCTTTCCCCATAAAATTCAATGTTTCTGCCCATTCATCCTTCATGCCTTTTATTAAAGTGGCTTTAAGTACCTCACCTGGTAGTGTATCGTAAGGTGATATCTGCAAGTTATATTGAAACCTTTCAACGTATTCTTCTAGTGTTTTATTTTCTTTTGCAGTCATTTGAAATGTTTCATCTTTTAAATCCCTGGTTCTACAATAGTCTTGATATTTCATAAGGAAGGCTTGTTTCATTTCATCCCAGGAATTTATATTTCCTCCTCCTAATCCCATAAACCATCGTAAGTTTTCTCCTTTCAAAGTAGAAGGAAATAGCTTCAGTTTCTGGGGTTCAGAGGTGTAGTCATAACCTCTACACAGGACATCAAACTCGAATAAGAATGCATCAGGGTCCTCTGAGATTAATGTGTTGAAGGTTGGAAGATTATGTAGTGGAATGGATTTTATTGGGGCATTAGCAACCAGATCAACTATAGGATATTCCAAAGTGTAAGTCTGGGGTCACAGTGAGTTTTGTTGTGCCATTTGGTTGAAGATATTCCAATAGCCTTCATGGATTTCTTGGTCTAGGTTTTCTATTCGGGGTGGTTGATTACTTGGTCCTCTGGGAGATTTAATCATGCTTCCTCTATCTAGGATTTCAGATGTTCCTTCTCCTATCAGAATCACAGGAGATCCAGGTTTAGGTGGTGGTGGGTTTTCTTTAGGAACCCCACTGGTCTCCCCTTCTCCAAATTTCAAATTACAAGAATTTCCCTCGTCTAAAGGACTGGATAGTGGAGTATGTGTATTTTGGAATATTTTTTCAGTCCCTTCAGTTCCTCTATGAACCTCAACATGAGCTACAGTTGGTGAATTTGTTACTTGAAGGATTTGGGTAGAACCTTTTCGAGGTCCAACTGAGGCTTGAGATTCATCTTTTTGGATGATTTCGTTTATAAAAGTGCTTCTTCCAGGGGCCACCAGGCCCTAGGATTTTGTAGTTTTTGGTGGGGGTTTTAATTTTCCAGGTTCTTTCTTCTTAGTCATACACATGGACACAAATTATATACACCTATTTAACCTCTATGCATCAACTGAAGGTAGGCGTTGGCACAAGCATTTTACTTTTTTCTTACTTACCTTCTGTTTTCAATACCCCTTTCTTGGAGATGCAACCTATGCTACCTTTGACATTCTCCCTAGCAACGGCGCAAAAATGTTGGGCTCTAAAGATGTCCTAAAAATAGCCTTAGTCTGACATTAATTTATCAATCGAGGGTTCATCTTCTCTTTTAAGAATTTCCGCAAAGTCTGTGCAGATAGTTGTAGAGGTTTCAAATCGTGTAGATAATTTAGTTAAAGAAAATCTGATTCTATCTAAATTACTGCAATAATCAAGTTCTTCACTCATTCATAAAAAACTCTAAAACTGATAACTCACTTGACAGAATTGTAATCTGATTAATAACACACTGTGAATCAAAGACACTAATTAATTTGTTGAATTCATCTAACTAAGAAATAGTAATTTAATCTGTGAAAATACTGAAGGAATCAATCTATCAATGATTATTTAACCTACTAGAACAGTGAATTACTGTAAAATCAAGAAGGAACAACAAATGTGAATTTAAGAGAAAGGAACAGCAAATGCAAATTTCATAAAAGGAACAGTAAATGCGAAAATGAAAGGAATCTTTGAACGATAAACTAACAGTAATTGGAAATGGAACAACAATCGACAATATTTAATTGAAACATCTATATTCTGCAAATGAACAACATAACCATTTCATAAAATAATCAATGCACTCACGAATTTATCTTAACTGTTGCAAGAAAATTTAAATCACGGAACTAAAATAGAATTGATACGATTACAAATGAGACAGTAACTCCTTCCGACTGGGACCACGACCTTCAAAAGGTACTGTTGCTAAAAACTCAGTACGCAAAGATGATTAAAATGCTCAAATCTTTCATTAACTCCATAAATGGTAAATCATTTACAACAGACTGCTTATACAGAGTAAATCAGAGATATGAATGTTTGATTGAATTTCTTGGATATGTCTCTATTGTTCATCAGCTTCTATATATTACAATAACATGGATAAATTAAGTTATCCTGAGGATCGAGAGATCCTCAGGATTTCTTTTACTATTTATAAAGATTACAAAATAAAGAGTCAATCTGCCTCTAAACTACTCTGCACCTGATTCCTTCGATATTTAATGGCTTATGTATCTTTAGGATCTTATTAATTCTCTTGAGGTAACAACAATTGTCCATTTTCTGAAATAAAATCAAACAATTCAAACCGAAATTCAAAAATTATCTAATATCACTCAATAACATTTCTAGAAGACTTTTTAATCATTTTCTTTCCTAATTACTTCTAATTAATAGAAAAGTCTATCAATAATATATTATAAACCATGGTAATAAGGAGGATATTTGTACTTTTTTCTCAACTCAACAGCTGCCTCAAGGACAGACTCACATTATGTGTGGGAAATTGGGTTATACCCACACACATATGTGTGGTTGTTCCCCCTTTTGCTGCGCATTTGTGGGGCCCTACCCTTAAAACTACTTATATGTCCCTCCGTACAACCCCTACCTACAAACTATAAAATTCACAAGGTACGGGATGATAAGACCACTAACATGTCTTTCTTTGCTCCCAGATTGGTAGCCTCGTGCTCCTGCAATCTCGAAATCTCCTCACAGCTCTCTCGTTATCTTAGCAACAGTGATAGGTACAAATGAGATGGCATTGTGGGCCCACCATCCATATATAGCCCCTTTTTCCCAACTTCCACGCTCTATTACAGGAGCCTAGAGATGTCGTTTTTCAATCTGTTCTCAACCACGGGATCCTGATCCTTCCATCTACACATTCACTTTTCCCAGGTCATCATCTGCACTTGGCCCCATAGTATCATTTTTCTCACGTCACGTTCAGGTACGCATGCCCACTTTTAGTTTTATCAAATAGTTTTTATATGTTCTTTATCATCAGACATTGTTCACGTCGAGTATTTGATTTTCATTTGTGTAGGTACTTGTTCAACCAGCATCCAGCCTCTTCAGGTATATGTTCAACACTGGCATGTAATTATTCCCTCTGTAAATCAATTGCATATCCCATTCAATCCCTATGAAATTTACCTTTAGGATCCCTACATTTGACTCTATAGTATCTTCACCTCTACCACATTTTGGTCCTTTCATTTGATAGCACTCTCCCCGACATGAGTTGTCCCATTCATAGTTCCCCTCGGTAACTTGACACTCATGTTGATTTCACCCCCTAGGTATCGGAGTCTCGATAGTATTATGCACTTATGAGAATGAACCCCATACTTCTTCTCAACATATTGCTAACCTTCCCAATGGACTCCCAGGTCATATTATCTTGGTTATATTGATTGCATCTTTGTAGTTTCATTATCCATCCATCTCATCCACCATCAGTTTTCCCATATGTATATTGTCCTCCATCCATTTACCTAATACAAAAACCCACCCATGGGGCCTCCACCAGTTCTCTTTCACAAACTTGTGCCCTAAACATGCCAAGCCATATTTCATTGGAGCGCACATTTCTGTATATGTATACTCAACCCAACTTACTCTTTATTTATTTGGTAATTGTGTAAATCCTTTGTTCCAACATATACATAGATTTTTTGTTGTCATCCTCGACGGCCTTTTACCTAGAAAAACAACCCTTGTCTCCCTTGGTTGGGGCATCCACCTTCCTTTTCACACAATTTTTTTTCATAAACCTCAAGTATCCTAAGCCCATGTACCCACGATCTATGAGTTTCCTCACTTTGTTAGACTCTGGCACAGTTTAACCCCATATCTAGTTGTCCCCTTGACGCTAGATCCAGTTTTACAGTTTCTTCCAATCATCCCTCAATACCCCAACCCAGGGTAGTCTTGAGTCCCACAACATCTTGACTTCATTCATGTTACTCGTTTGTACCTGATATCATTTATTACTCAGTGGATTTCAAGAATCCCTTAGCTTCTTGGCGTCGTGTCTCCCTTCATGTAGACATCATCACATTTTCCAGAAGGGAAATAGTATCTTGACTCTCATTACCTTTTCAATGAGGAGTCTCAGATGGCACAAAGAGAATCATCATTTCTTTTTGATTTCATTGACCCCTATAACGTTCGACTTCAATAGACTCTCATGTTACAATGGGTCTTACTATGCGACCATTGCAGTTTTTTCATACCAGTCGAAGACTTTTGAAGTTGATAGGCCATCAATGCCTATGAGTCATCAACAATTCTTACAGTCATATTTGACTCCCTTCAGAGCCTGTTCACCATTCAGAACTGGCATCTACCATTATCAACCTCCCCCGAGGGAACTGCAATTATCTACATCAACATCCATCATCAGTTACATTCCCACATTTTGGTTTCATGACACGAGCATGGGGTATTCCCACCTCGTTTGTATACAGATTTTATTTTTTCTTCTAGAGAAAGGTTCGATTCCCACAGTTTTCTCTCTCCCTTCGGCAAATAGTCCTTGCAATTCCTCTCTTCACTTTTCCTTACAATGGAACTCTCAATAAAAGAAACATTGATATATTTTGGCTATACGTATGCTCCTAACCTCACACATTAGGGGGCATCTGTTATCACTGAAAAATCATCTGTGACAATGCACACAAATGGTTGAAGAAAGACATCACTTCCAGCAGCAATTAGTCCACCTACAGCACCAAAATCCATCAAAAGGAAAAAAAAATATACACTTGATTCAAAAATTGATGTGCAAAAATTCATCAAAGGGAGCGTGCGCACAATGCATAGAATGCACAGGCTAACACAGCCCTCAGTGCGCACTGTGTGCAAGATGTGTGATTGTCTATGAGAAAATCCACGCACTATTATGAACGATGCATTTATGAATCTTGTCAGCCTCTCAACCACTTCTTGTCCGACCCCCAACATGATTTGACATTCATATCTGAGAAAAAACTAGCTTGGAGGCTCGTCAAGGGCTAGGAAGTTCTCTAAAAGTCCCCTTATTCACACCTATGAACCAATTATATCTTTCCATGAATGGATGCTATAAATGCATGCCATAGGTGTGCTAGAAAAATAAAAACTTCGAGGTATTATTATGTTGCAGGAATTCTTCTTTGAGAATCCTCTTTTCTCTTTGAATTCTTCAAGCACTATAGCAAGGGCCATTCCACTCACCTCTTGAGGGAATTGACATTGTATTTCTTCACCATTTTCAATTTTCCATTGTTTGAAGAGAAGAGTTCTCTATTAGGGAACTCAAGAGCCCTTCCAAGGAGGAAGAGGGGATTCATAAGTCCATGCCTTTCTCTACGGTGTTTATCCTATCAATATATTGATCCATTGGTAGCTATATATTGGTCATTTTTGTTTCTTTTATGGTTCTAGTTCGTCAAGCTTCTCTAACACTTATTTCTTAGTTGTTTTTATTTTTTATTTCTTTAGTTTCATGTGTATTTGGTTATCTAATAAACTCACAAACTTTTGTCTTGTTTAGCTAGCTTAACTAAGCATGCAAGTGTTGTTTTTTTTCTCACCCATGTGACAAAAAAAACACAATAGTCATCTTCGATCACCAAGTCAACCCCCACTCCTTTAACGTAGGTGACCTAGTTTTTGCCTACGACATCGCTCATGACACCCTTGGCCACGAAAAATTTGAATCCCTTTGGCAAGTCCCATTCATTGTTTCCCATTTTCTTAATAAGGGTGCCTACATTCTATCCCACCCAGAAGGAGCTACCCTTAAGGACCCAGTCAAAGGGTTATACTTGAAAACATTCTACCCTTAATTAGACCAGATCCCCTAGGAACAGGTATGCACACTCACTCTCATTGTTCTTAAATAATTGTCATATGTTATTTATTATCATATATTTATCACAGTGGGTATTTGGTTTCTGTTTTTGCAGGTACTTGTTATGAAGACATACATCCCATTCAGTCTTGGCCATCCCATGGCCCCTTCAAGTATATGTTCAACACTAGCATGAAATCAATCCCTCTGCAAAAATTTGCATCTCTCAATCATATCCTCCAACATTTACCCTTAGGATCCCCATATCCAGCTCTGCAATACCAACACCTCCATTAAATTCAAGTACTATCAATCGATAGCATTCTCCCCTACATGAGTCCTCCCACATATATTTTCCTTTGGAAAATTGACACTCGTGCCTCTTTCCCCTTAGGATTGGGAGTCCTAATAGTCTTTCATCTTAGATAATGAGCCCCATAATTCTTCTCATTATATTTCTATCACACCCTTGATGGAATCCCAAATCATATTTTTATGGTTACATTAAATTCACCTATGCATTATCATTAACCCTCCATCTCATCCAATATCAATTTCCCATCTGCAAGATTATCCTCCATTCATCTACCTGGTACAGAAACCCACCCATGGGCCCCCCACCCTTCATCACTTACATTCCACTACTTGTGCCCCAAGCAAGCCAAGACATACTTCACTGGGGCACATGTTTTTGTATGTGTATTATCAAAACCCATTATTCTTTATTTATTTGGTAATTATATAAAGAACCCTTTTTTTCATCAATTTCATATATGTTGGCCATCATAGCCAATGGTGTTTTTTTTCCTTGGCACACGACAACCCATGTCACCCTTGGTTGGGGCATCCCACCTTCATAATCATCTTTGAAAATTATCCTTACCATGTCCAAAATCCCTCCTATCATAGACATCCTTGTCCCAAAGCTATGTATTTTTACATGTCCTACATCCCTTTGCAATATCACCCATTCAGTACAATTCACCCAAAATATGGTCCTCCCCCTAACACCAGAGCATTTTTTACGATTGTTGCCATCATGAAATATACCCCAACCAAGAGTAGTTCTTGAGTCTCATATATATTGAACTTCGTCCATGTTACCATTTCATTCATATTTTCCTCCATCCATTTCATGACACCATTTTTATCAAATCGATGTCAAGAAGCCCTTTTCTTCTTGCAGTCATGCCTCCCTACCTATCGATGCCAACACAAGTTTCCAAGAGGGTGGTAATATCTTAGCTCTCATTTCCTCACCAATGATGAGCCTTGGATGAAACAGAAAGAGTAATAATTTATTTTTTATTTCGTCGACCCCCATAATATTTGACATATATTGGGTATGTGTTATATTCTTTGCATGTGTGTGTGTGGGTGCATCAGATTCAACAACTACGTCTGACAATCCCAACTTCCTTTTCCCTTTGTGTCATGTGCATTGAGCACTTTCCTGGGGGGGGTCCCAAGGGGGGAAAGGATTATCCCCCATTGATTACATGCAACGTTCGACTGCAGGCAGTATCCCAGAGCTATCGAGGTTCAGGGAAACGCCCCAAAATATTTTTGGGGCGGTGTTTTCTATTTTAACGGATTTTTCTATTTTTAGTAGTTTTCTAAATTAATCCCGGATTAAGGGATTGGGGTTTTGGTAGCTATGGAATACCTAAAACATTGTATATATTATATTGTGAATGGTGAAATTAATACGATGAAAAGTTGAAAGGTGTGGCACCAAGGAAGGTCGATTTTATCCTCGTTAAGGGTTTATAGCATAAATATTTGTCTACTATGTGTATGAGCCATTGATTAATTTTTTTTTTCTTAAGAATCAGTATGCATTGCTTTACTTCATAGGTTTAAAACTTCCAATGTCAAGATAGTCTCATGTTATACTAGGTCTTACTATGCGACTGTTGTCATTTTCATATACCTCTAAATTTGATAGGCCATCAATGCCTTTGATTTATTGATGCATTCAACAATGTCCATTTCTTGATTCAGAGCCAGTGCATTACATAGAAATTTCATCTGGCATTATTGGAGCCCCCGAGGGTGATGCATATATCCACTTCATCAATAGTTTTCTAGTTACAATTATACTATTTTGGTTTCATGAAACGAGCATGGGGCATTCCCACCTCGTTTGTACAAAAAAATTATTTTTCCAGAGAACACTTGGTCCACATATGATTCCCCTCTCCCTCCAATAGATCACTCTCACAATTGCTCAATACAAAGTCTCCAACTCTTCTACACAATGACATCACCGCCAAAATAAACAACGATGTATTTCGGATATACGTATGCTCCTAACCTCACACATCAAAGGGGCATATGTTATCACCGAAAAATTGCTCACAAAAGTACAAGTAATGGTTGAATAAAATGCCAGCACAACATATCAATCAAGATACCTCAAGCATTTACAGAACCTATCGAGCAAGCAACCAAACCTATACAAATATTCCATGAATTTCATCACAATTTCCTCAAAGAATTCTTGCGCACATATGCACAAGTCGGCATAGGTCGAGATGCACAAATTGTGTGATCTATGTGTTTGTCTCCACAATAATCCACGCTAATGTGGAAACAGTGCATTAATGCAGTTGATCAGGCCTCAACCACTTCCAGGTTGAAGTGTACCATGACAAGAATCCAAAATCGGCCTGAAATCTAGCTTTGGGGCTATTCAAGGGATGTGTAGTACCTTCAAAGGGATCTCATTCACACTAAAATAAAGTTATGAAAAAAAATTCATTGGTCCTATAAATACTTGACCAAGGTATGCAAACAAAGAAAAGAATTTTGAGTATTATTATGTTGTTAATTTGGTTTTAGAGAAGCCATCTTTCTCTTAGAGATATTTGAGCATTCATAACTAGTGTTTCTCTTCTCACCTCTTGAGACATTTAACCATTAAGTATTCACCATTGTATTTCCATTATTATAATAAAGAGATATTCTCATTTGGGGGAGTCAAGATCCCTCCCAAGGAGGAATAGGGGACTCATAAGTTCCCATACTTCTCCTAGGTTTTATCAATTCGAAGATCAGTCTCATAACTAGTTATCCCTTTTGTCACATTTGCAAGTTTTCATTTGAAGTTCTATGTCTTCTTAGTTTAGTTTTATTTTCTTGTTATTTCTTTCCTCTTTTCCTCTATGGTTGATCCACTAATAAACTAACCATTTTTGGTATTGCCTTGTTGGCCTAACAAGGCAAGCAAGTACATTGTTTCTTCTCACCCAAGTGGCAAAAAAAGCACAACACTGGACATAATTGTAGATGGGAACCTTGAGGTACTCAAATAGATTTGAACGTATGATCTATGGCCTCCCTATCAACAACATGCAGTCGGTGGATGGTTAAACCAATTGAGATAATTCTTGTGGAGGAAAAAATTCTAATTTGTTTTCAATAAAAAAAAGAAATCACATTTTCCAGGTGCATACAACACATTAGATAAAGATGCTCATAGATAAATCATAAGTATCCAACTAGGATTAAGCACTAGAACCCCAAATTCATTAAATTTGTACTAGTTCCAGTATAATCCCCTTTGAAATAAATTTGAAATCAATCTTTCTAAAGTCGAAAATTGGGGTTTCTAAAATGAAAAATTCAATTCCAAAATTGCACTTTTGGATTCAATATTGGCACTTTTGGAGTTTGATTTTACACTTTTGGAATATAATATTGGTACTTTTGGAACCAAAGTTTTCACTTTTGAAGGTTGATATTGACACTTTAAAAATCCAATTTTTCACTTTTGGAATCTGATATTGGCACTTAAGAAAATTTATTTTTCACTTCTAGAATCCAATATTGTCACATCTAGAACCAACTTTACAAACCCCAATTTTGTACTTAATTTAAAATCACATTTAACCTCTATCATTCATATATTTTATAGTTGGTTACAAAACATCTACATGTACTAATCAATTTATCAAACACAATTGAATATAGAAAAATTTGAATGCCTTATTAACCATAGAAAAATGTTAAATAAGAATAATTAATTACATTATTTAACAAACTAATTTCATATTTTTTACAATAGATCTTACACCACTAAAACCATTTAGGTGTTGCAAGAAAGTCCAAAATTGATCTAAAAAGTATGTGTCATTTACATCATTTTTTTTGTAAAATATATATATATATATATATATATATATATATGGCATCTCTAATCAACAATGCCCCTTCTTCTAGGAGTTTCATACATATCTCATCTTGCCATAATTGACCAAAATATATATAAGAACTAGTCTCATTATCAAAAAAAACCTGCAATGGAGTTTCCAAAGAATATACAACGAACAAACTCTCAAATAGTGTTAAATACCAACCAAAGAATCCTATATCCTTTATCTAGAAACACCAAACAAAACTCCCTACCAATTGAAATGTCTCTAAATGATGTTCACCAACTAAGAATGAACACAAGAAAAATAATATCTCGTTGAGGAGAATTCCCACGAGATGTTCTTCACTGATTATGACTTCAAGCAAAAAGGGAAAAGTCCATCAGAAAGCCCTTTTTTGTCATCCTAGCTTTGGAGAGGAGACCTTGGTATATCATCAACCAAGAAAAAACCCAGAGATTATAGGAAAATCAAATCAACTAGACACCATGCATCTGTTGGATCAAACAACTCTCCACATTTTAATAAATCCACCTATTCTTGAGAATGGGACCTAACTCATGCCAATAATGTAAAATGGAGTAGATCTTACAAGATTCATATTGAGTTAAGGGATGTCCAAAACTCCACTCCCAATCTCACCAAAAGGGACCAGCCATATCAATATTCATATTAAAGACCTCTTATTGGGGTATGATCCCAATAATATCCATAAATGTGGGTCAATATGTAGAATAAAATGCTAAATCCCTAGCCATTGAGCATCAGTTCTTCCAAGAATAGAAATTTGAATCTCAAATATCTCTCCAAAAGAAAATATTATTTCCTCCTTACTTGAAAACACGGGAGGTTAGATATTCAAGTAACATCCTTCTTCCAACTCCAATTTGGCCTCCTAGCTATATCCCAACCCAATCTACTACATGTATACTACCAATGAAGCAAACCTACCGCCCTCCTCTAAGTTGTCCAAATAATCTTGAGTATGAAGGACCCTAAAATATGGAAATATGAATAGAAATGATATCACATAAATTGAAACATCCCCTTACTTTTCCAACATGCTAGGTGTTGTACCCGTTTTGTCACTTGGGTGAGAAAAACAATGGCACTTGCATGCCTAGTTGGGCCTACTAGACAAGATAGAGGTTAGTGAGTGGATTAACAAGCCAAACACATGAAATAAACAAGTAAACAAACTAAAACAACTAAGGAAATAAAAACTAGAATGCATAAGAAACTTAGAACCATAAACAATCAACCAATGACCAAGATTATGCCACCAATGGATAACTATATTAGTTGGAAAAACACCATAGAGAAAAATGAGGACTTATGAGTCCCCTCTTCCTCCTTGGGAGGGATCTTGAGTTCCCTAATGGACATATCTTCTTACAATAGAATAAGAATGGAAAATAATGAAGAAAATCAATGCATATTCCCTCAAGAGGTGAGTGGAATGGCCTATTGCAATGATGCTTGAATACTCCTAGGAGAAAAAAGGATTCTCAAGGAAGAACTAAGGCAAAATAACAATACTATGAAGGTATTGGTTTCTTAGTGCACCCATGGCCTCCATTTATAGAATTTATTCAAGGAAAAATTCAACTAGTTCTTAGTGTGAACAAGGGGCCCTTTAGGGCACCCTTTGGTCCTTGACCTACCCCCCATTCAGATTTTACTTAGATTTGAAGGTCAAATCAAGTTGGGAGTTGATCCATAAGTGGTTGGGGGGGCAACAAGAACCATAAATGTGTCATTCATAGGATTCTGTGGCATTTCTCATACACAGTCATGCATATTACGCATTGTGCGCTCTACAGGCTTCGTTAGCCCGCGCACTGTGTGTGCGCTTCCTTTAGTGAGTTTACGCATGTCAATTTTTGCCCAATTGTATATTTTTTGCCTTTTGAAATGCATTTTGGTGTTACAGGTGAACTTATTGTTGTTGGCATTGCTATATTTCTATAATCATTTGCGTGCAATGTTGCGGATGAAATTCCAGTGATAAAAGATGCCCCCTGATGTGTGAGGTTAGGAGCATACGTATAGCTGAAATGCATCAATGTTTATTCTAATGAGAGAGACATTGTAATGAAGAGTGTTGAAAGGAACTACAAGAGTGATCCTTTGGAGGGAGAGGGGAAATTGTGGGACCCAAATCTTTCTCTAGGGAGAAAAAAGAAAATATGTATACAAACAAGGCGGGCATGCCCCATGCTCGTGTCATGTAACTCAAAATGTAAGACAGTAATTGAAGTTGTATGTTGTTGTAGATAATTGCATCTCCCTCCAGGGTGGTTTGATAATGGCATATGACAATTCTGAATGGTTAACATACTCTGAAAAGAGGCAAGGACGCCTGTAATAAGGGTCGATGACTCGTAGGCATTGATGTCCTAACAAATTCAGAGGTATTCGGCTGGTATAAAAAAATTGCAATAGTCACATAGTAAGACCCACCGTAACATGATATTTTGATGAAGTTGAATGTTATGGGGGTCAAGGGAATCAAATATCAATGATGGTTCTCTCTGTGTCATCCAAGACTCCTCATTGTAAAGGTATTGAGAGTCAAGATATTTTCTCCCTTTTGGAAATTGTGTTGATGTCGACAGAAAGGGAGACATGACTCCAAGAAGCAAAGGGCTTCATGAAATAAATGATAAGAAGATCAGGGACTGATAAGGAACATGAACGAAGTTAAGTTGTGGTGAGACTCAAGACTACCCTTGATTGGGGGTATGTTTGAAGGGTGAGTGGCAACAACCATAAAACTATATCTAGTGTCAGGGGAACGACTAGATATGGGGTTAAACTATGCTAGAGGCTAAAAAAGTGGACAAACTCATAGATCATGGGTGCATGGATGATGTCAAAATGAAAAAAAAAAAAAAAAGAGTGGATGCCCCAACCAAGGGCGACATGGGTTGTGTTTTCGGGAAAAGAAGGTCATCAAGGGTTACAACAAAAAGTTAAGTAAAAGTTGGAAACAAAGGCTTTTTTACAATTACCAAATAAATAAATAATCATTTGGGATGAGTGTATAGATATAGAAACAGGTGCCCCAGTGTGAGGTCGCTTGGCCTGTAAGGGTGCAAGTTGAAACCAAAACTGGCAGAGGGGAGGGGGGGGTAATGGGTGGGTTTCTGTATGAGGTAAATGAATAGAGGGAAATCTACAGATGGGAAAACTAATGGTGTATGAGATGGAGGGATAATGATACTGCAGAGGTGCAGTCAAATCGAACTGAGATGAGATAACATGGGAGTTTGTTGGGAAAGCTAGCAATGTGATGAGAAGAAGTATGTGGCTTATCCTCAGAAGTGCATAAGACTATCAACACTCCAATCCTTAGGGGTAAAAGCAACATGAGTGTCATATTTACGAGGGGAAGTATGAATGGGACAACTCATGTGGGGGAGAATGCTATCGGGTGACAGTACCAAAGAGCAGCAGAGGTGATGGTACTGCAGAGCCAGATGTAAGGACCCTAAAGGTAAACGTCAGAGGGTGTGATTGGGGGATCTAATTGATATTCAGAGGGAATTTTTACATTCCAGTGTCAAACATATACCTTAAGGGGTTGTTCTTCTTTTGATGACCAAGTACTTGCACACATGAAAAACTGAATACCCGACATGAACAATATATGATGATAAAGAACATATAACAATTATTTGATAATTTTGAACATGAGCATGTGTACCTGGACGTGATGTGAGAAAAATTCTCCCTCGGGGACAAGTGCATATGATGACCTGGGGAACATGACTGTGTATATGGCAGGACCATGATCACATGGCTAAATATGGATCGGAAAACAAAGGATCTGGGCTCCTGTAACTAAGTGTGGAAGTTTGGCAAAGGGGACTATATATGGATGTTGGGCCCACAATTCCACTTCATTTGTACCCATCACTATAGTGATTTGATGAGCGTATTTAGATTTGATTGTAGCTGGAGAACCCATCCATGAAGTACAATGCCTCGTGGCCGACACATTCATTGATAATTTGGTCGATGAAAGGGGTTGGAAATTTGTCTTTGGGACAAGCATGGTTGAGATCGCAAAAGTTGGTGCAGACGTGAATAGTGCCCTGTTGTTTGTTAATGGGGACATGGTTGGAAACCCATGAGGTATACGCAATGGGGTAAATGAACCCRGCAGCGTGTAACTTGTCAATATCATCTTTTATGGGTGAAGTGGGTGTTTTTTTTKACGGACTGGGGTGACATTTGTCCATGTGTCGATGCGATGTTCAAATATAGAAGGATTGAGGTCGGGAATCTCCGTATATGACCAAGAAAAAATATC
Source organism: Picea glauca (assembly GCA_000966675.3). NCBI lineage: Eukaryota > Viridiplantae > Streptophyta > Pinopsida > Pinales > Pinaceae > Picea > Picea glauca. The sequence goes on from JZKD02S0841060.1 coordinate 298,489, forward strand.
CTAGTATTCCTTAAAGAGAGYTTGGTAAGTTGTGAGTTCCTCARGGGAGCATGCGGCACCAATGGTGATTTATTCTACGATTCTCAATTTGATGGAAATGTCGACCTTGATGATGGGGGATATATTGGCCATGTTTCCTTCTTCAAAAGCATCTGGGGCAAGGATAGGATTATTGAACCAATCTATATTCCCTGAAGGAATAAAATCCTTGGTTTCTATTGCACATATGGAGGCTTGGCTAGGAGGGTTGAAGACTTCCTATAAAAGCAAAAGCACTCGATGATGGAGTGCATTCCATGGGAAATCGGGGGTAGTGAGTTCCTATAGGATATCTTCGTCGCAGTGGAAAATGTGAGAATACAGGGTATCCGGGGAGGTTACATGGGTGATTTTCATAGCGTGATTGTCCTCAAGTGGAAAAGATGTAGAGGGGATATCGCAAAAAGGGTGAGATGTCTTGCTTGACATAAACCAAATGTCCAGATACTGTGGGTGATAAACTGTGGTAGGGGGTAAGATTTCCTGTGGGAAATGAACTGGAGAATTGGGAGGATTTGGGAGAATATCCTCAAACATTCTATCTATGAACCATAAATGGGTGGGAAGTGACTCAGGTTTAGGGGAGGTGATGTTGACAGTATCTAGAGAGGTCAGGACCCTTGGTGAGGTGGTCGGATGTGGTTGAATAGGGGTTGAATGATGACCTCGGTATGACGCAATTAAAAGACACCAATATCTGAAGTAAGTAAGTGAGTCACAGAAAGTGCAAGGGAATCTCATCCGTTCATGGACTGAGGAAGAAACATAATTAATGTCAGTGATGTGGGTACCCAAAAGTGTTGGTGGAGAGGGTTCTTGCTAAAAGGTTTGGCGTATTGTCATTAGCGTCTGGAAAAATTGAGGTAGAGTTGGGCAATGATGAGTGTAGTGGCCATATTATGAACAGATGGCGCAAGTGAATTTGGTTCGCAACCCTTTACTGCCTGTAGTAGAGGATGTTGTAGTAGTATTATATGTGCTTGGTGAAGTGATGAGTGATGTGGTTGCTTGAGGGAGTTCGATCAGATTGTGTAACTCGGGAAGAGAAGGACATCTATTAGTGGGGTGTCCCTCTCTTTCGCATAGTACGCAAAGAGGTTCAACTTGGGGAGGAAGTGGAGGAGTGGGATATTTATTTTTTTGACTGCCCCCAGCCTTGGCAGTGGTGCTGGAAATTGGGGGTGAGGGTGGCATGGTCGAAGCTTGTATTGGAATCTGCATTGGGATTCCCTCTGATGGAGAAGGGAGAGATGGTTGAGGAACCATTGCGGGTGGGTGTAGATACCATACAGGTATGGAAAGAACCATGTTGGGAAGGGTAAGTGTCGCGGCTACTTGAAATGATTAAAATCCCGGTGAGGGGTAGAAGAAGGGAATTTGAGTAATGTCTTGAGGGATTGTCTCCCAAACCAGGATTTTCCCCTGGGGGAGGGGTAAATCGAGGATAAGTGGTGTAGTATGGTTCTCAAGGAATTCTTGAGGTAATATTTCTTCAACCGGTGGAACATCGAGGTGTGGAGAGGCCTCAGTGGGAGAAATAGTGTCTCTGGTATTAGTTCCATTGGAAGATACAACACACACTTGTGCTGAAGGATGTATGAGAGGTGGTGCTCCATGGTATGTCCCCAGCAAGGATGGGTCCTTGAAAATTCTAGGGGCCATGTCAATGAGTTAATAATCATCTAAGATAGTGTGAACAAGAGGCAATATGTTATCTACATTGGAGGAATAGTTAGGTTTATAATGTGTAATTTGGTCAATGGTGACAATTTTCTCATTGTGGGGGAACATCATTGTTCCAAACACAGAAGAGGATACGAACTTCATAGTGTACATGTAGCTATTTCCAAACAAGATATTGTAATCGATTAGGGTGTCGATAACCTCAATGTCGATGAGGATGGTTTTGTCCCCAAGTTTGATGGGGAAATTTTGGAAGATCCCTTCAGGGGAGGATGGTTGACCATCATAGGTTCTCAAGGTGATGGAAGATGGTACTAACTCAAGGGAGCCAAGTTTCTGCCATAAATTTTTGGACATGATGCATGTAGATGCACCTTCATCAATGATACACCGATGAAAAATGATGTTCTGAATCTTGATTGGTATCTGGAAAACTACCAGAGCGGGGAGACATGGTTCTTCGTTATCTAGATCAAATGTGATGAGTCTAGTATCAACTGGGTCGATGGCCCCCAAGGTAGAAAGTAAGTATTTTGATTGAGTTGGACAGTTTTGGAGGACCTCCAATACAGACATGGTTGTAGGAGACTGTTTCAAGTCATCGACTAGACTGTAATTGTGTGTTTCCCTAGCCTGAGGGTTATTACCATTCCATCGTAATGGAATGTGAGGGATATGAATTGTAGGTTCAGTATTAGGGTGTGGAATCATAAAGGGTTGTTTAGGATGTAGTTGGAGCTGATTCTAAGATGTTTGGAGTAGTTTCAGAGGGAAATTTGTACTAACGACTGTGCGTTTACAGAAGAATGTCTTCTTCACTAGTGAGGAGGATATTGTGATCCGTCGGATTACCAGGGTGGGTGAACCCTGGGTTTTGATATTGTCCCATTTGTGGTGGGGCAGGATGTACCTCATGTTGGGTATTCATCACACCTTGGTGTGGAATAGGGTTTTGCAATACGGTCGAGGGTGGTTGTTGCAAGTATTGTTGTGGGGCCTGCTGAGGGGAAAGCGGTGTTGGAGGACAGGGTGCATTCATGGATTCTTTCATCTGTTTGAAGTTGGAAATTTGGGGTAAATGGTGAGTATAATGTCCATACTCACTGCAAAGAGCGTAAGGGAAGTTCATCGTGAGATTTTTATTGTTGTTCTTCCCTTTTCATTTTTTGTTATTGTCCCCTTGGGGGTTCTGGTTACCTTGATTCTGGTTTCCCCCAGCAGGTTTGTTTTGTTGGGGGTTATTTCCACCTGGACCCGGGTTATTATTATTTCATTTTTTCCCCTTTTTCTTGGAATTATTAGACTGATGGGCCAGATTTTCCATATTCAACTGCTCAAAAGTATGACATTTTTTGAATGGGAGAGGGATGAACAAAGTTAAGGTCGGCATGTGGTTGTCCCTATGGAGGATCATCCAACTGTGGAGGACCAAGAAATGGAAAATATAGATTGTTTTGTGGCAATGATATGTAGGGCGCATAGGAAGGTGAAGCACTTTCACTAGTGCCCAGGTTATATGTTCAGGTAGAAGGGGGACTTGAACTTGGTTGAGAGGTCGGGTGCATCATGGGTGTTAGTAAGGGTCCACTCATGGGTGGAGGGGGAGAAACAAGATATGGTTGTTGGTAAGTGGGAGGAGGGTAATAAGATGGCCCTCCATATGGTTTTGGATATTGAAGTGCATCATACATAGGTGGTCGTTGGATGTAAGGGTTGTGGTGGGTCATGGTACGAATCAACCCATCCACAGTGTGAGACATTCAAGGTTTTTCTTGGCCAAATGGTACGGGTCTAGGTGCATCAGGTAATATTGTGTATAAATAACCTAAATGATCATAAATGAGGTCAAACTATTGGGCCTTGCTGATGGCTTATTCTTCAGATTATGGGAAGGTGGATGCTACATCTTTGGAAAGTATAAAGACGAGTGATTTTAGAAACCAATCGAGACGTTGTTATTTGTTGGTTTCTTCTTTACATAAACTATGTCATGGATGTCATTCGTGGATGTGGTCACAAATATGCATATCTTAGGTTTGTTTGCACTCGGAGAGTAGTTCTAAACCAATGTCATGATGAACTGGTAGTTGAAAAAAGGCCAAAAATCCTTTGGCCAAGGATTCAAAAGTCACATGGGACCCTGATTTTTCATCCACATACCATTTGGCTGATGGACCAGTGATTATTATTTGAAATAATCTTAAGTGGATGGAATCAGCCATGATGTTGTTTGAAGAGCACCATAAGTGGAAGGTCATAACATTATTGGCGGGATCCTCCCCCAGTTTTCCTTCAAATTTTGAAATATCTGAAGGTAGTTTGGTAGGCATATTGGTCCATGTGGAGTCATGTAAAATGGGATCATTCGTGAGTTTAGTCAAATAAGGAATTTTGAGAGATGCCAATTATGGCATGGGGGGAGTTGGTGGAGGATTAGTTCCAGACATGGTGTGAGAAGGTAGTGGACCTTACCCTTGAGAGGGATTTGGTGGGGTTGTACTTCTCCCTTCAGAAGGAGTCTTCCCCCCACCCCCTTATGAAGGAGAGTTAGTGGATGGATGTCCTTGGGAATTGGACCCAAGAAAATTGGAACCAAGTAAAATTGATCTCAAAATATTGGCACTCACGGGGGTGTGATATGGTTAAGTCGGTGATCTGGAAGGACTAGGAAATCCTCCTAGAATAGGAGGGAGATTATGAAAGCATCTAGAATGATGGAGATTCTATGGGTCCCCTATGATGTTCGACTAGAAAAGTAGATGTGTGAAAATGGTGATGAGAGCAATAAATGAACCAAAGACTTGTATACTTTGGACCTTCACAAGATGATATATCTCACAATTGCATGTAATCAAATGAGCATCATACATAAATCAACTGTAAATAAGAATGCATGTGGGTAGGTGGATTCTGTTTGTGTGGGGGAACAAATAAAACAAATTATCGTGTCCTAAAAAGATGTATATTCCTTCCTCTCAAATAGCATTGGACCTTCCAAGAGCACTCAACAGTGGGGTTTGAAGCCACCGGAAGAGGAACTAGTGAAGGATGAAACAATCAGTTATAATGAGGGGTACAGGGTGCATATCCTGAAAGAGCTGGCGATATTTCCCAATATCCCCACAAAATATTATCAAGGTGCAATTGTAGCCCACAATTTCTATGTGGGTAGCTGTCCGAAATTTGGTCACTGGGTACCTTGGTCAAAGTGCGGCATTTAGATTTTTGGCCTCAGAAATGGGTCATGGGTTGGATCCCTTCCAAGAGTTGGGTGACTCAAGGGGGGACACATAGAACAACTGGACCTTGGCCTTCAACCCTTCACGAGTATCTCACTACCTTATGGTGTAGGAACACTTGAATTGGAGGATTTAAAGTTCTCTATTTGTCAACTTCTAATGTTTGAAAATGTGAGATCCAGATAACGAGGGGTTATTTGGATGCCTACCCCCAAGATCCTACCTAGACTAAAAAAATTCTTTTGGCATCTCCTATGGAGGAAATCTTAGTGAGTTTTTAGAAACAATTTAGGTGTGGTGGGCTGAGATATTGGGGGTGTGAATCAATCTTGTTTGAATTAAGTGGGTGTGGATAATTTCCAAAGAAGTAGTCAGACATTTTGGAATTCCTTTGGAGAAAACCTACTTCAACCTCCACAATTCAAGATGGAAATTATGTGAGTGAGGAGTGACTTTGTGTGTGAGCAAGTGAAAGAGAGTGCCAAATTTTAATAAGTTAGGTGTAAATTTGTAACATGTGGACTTCTTGTGGTCCTTACAAATATTTGTTACCTATATTACTAAGTGTCATTGGTACAACCTTGTGGAATTTTAAAAGGCCTAAAGAACTAGAATGTGGACATATGGGTCCTTACCAATCCTTTAAACTCCATATTGTTGTTTACACTAATAAATCTTTGAAAAAATATCCTATATTGCAAGCATGTGGGCATGTATGGGCATGTTACTTTGATCTTTAAACTCCCCTAGTGATGTATGTTGGATTATTGAGAGGGGGGGTGAATCAGTAATAGAGAAATTGTAATCCTTTTTAACCAAATAATCCAAGTGTTACATCAATGTAGAATTATCATCCAATAATGAGTAATGAAAAAATGAACAATCATACATATACACAGTACACCAATGTTTTATGTGGAAACCCAAAGCGGGAGAAAACCACGAAATGCTTTTTCTTATATGTCTTGAATAATTAAACTCATTGGAAGCACCAACTTCCTTTGTTTTCCAGCTGCAACTGGAAGGAGGCTCCAACCTCCTAGTTTCTCAGGCTACAACCTGAGGGAAGCTCCAACTCCCCAATTCTCTGGCTACAACTAGAAGGAGGCTACAACCCCCTATGTTATCTGACTACAACCGGAAGGTAGCTACAACCACCTGTCCTTGCCCCGTCCAACCGCCCCGATGTATAAGTAGAATTATGGAACCATTGTCACACTATAATTGTGATATATATATCATTGTAAACCTATAACAATAAACCTGAACCATGAATCAACCATCCATCAACCTATAGCTCAACCTATAATTAACCTGTACCATAAACAAGTGCATCAACCATGCACCAACCTATACCAAACAACCTATAATCAACCTGTACCATAAACAAGTGCATCCAATCATGTACCAAGTATGTACCAATCATGTGTCACCTCCTCATCAACTATGACTCATCAGTATGTACCAACATCATCAACTATACACCTCATGTATGTGCCAACTCATCAACTACTTGTCTCAACCATGTACCCAACATGTACCTTAACCAAAATCCCTCATCATTTTCATCATCCAAATATTATTTGTAACTCTGTAATATACCTAGTGTATATGATCACATACCTACAAACCTTCCTTAACTTTAACAACAAGAGACTAGCATTTTCATCAAACTTTTCTTTAGTCTCACATGACTAGTTTTGGATTAGTCAACAACCCTAACTTGAAATAATCATAACTATGTACCTGTAATGAATAAAGATTTGAAACTGATATACAATGTTTTTCAGTGTGTTTTGTGAAATTCTTCCAGGTGTCACTACTTGAAACCTTTCAGAGAAGGAGTTATAGAAAAAATGACATACCTTGCTGAATTCTGGATTATTCTAGAGAGTGACCTTGTAAAGCGTGCCCCACATAGAATATTTGTTGAATAGATCTAAAACTGTTACATAGAATACTAAATATTGTACTCTAACCAACACATTTTTTCTTACTGAATTTCGATCTGTTATGAAGACCTTATGACGTTTTTTCCTAAAACACATGTTTTAGACTAGTTTCAAGACTAGCCATAAACCCTATTTTCCACGGAGTGTAAATCCAAAAATACAAAGACCCACAAGCTTAATTTTTTACCATAGATACTTAGATATGTTTCTTCAATGTAATATCAATTTCACAGTCTGAATCATTCTAGAAAAAGAATTATTGTGAAAATGGTGAGATAACCTGTAAATAACATACCTTAGAAAGCATCATCAAAAGAATTTATCCTCCCTTGAATTCCGACCTTCTTTTCTTCACCTTCCTTCTGAAATTCAGCTTATATATCCTTTGGTTACCTCATATACCTATATATATTCAATATTCTCAAGTGTGATCTAAAATGAGAGAATCTTGCCTCTTATTTACACTCTCCAAGTAGCTTCATTAAAAACATCTTCTAGGTCACTTTGCCCACTTTCCTTATTTAAGGGTTAACCCACTTCTAATTTATCCATTAAATTTATTATTTAAATAATTTATTTTGTATTCACTTTTAATTATAGTACACTCATCACTTCACTTTATTATTTACCTTCTAAAATATCTTAAACCACTTTGACTACTTTGGCCTTTTGGGGTTTCTAGATGACATATGAGGGTCCTCCAACTTCGTAAGGCCATAACTCTCAAACTGTGAGGAGTTATGTGACGTTCCACATGCCATCAGAAATGGAATGACATGTAATATCCATATAGAATAGTATTACCTAAAAATATATAAAAAATCATACCATTATCCATCAAACAAACATGGGTCCATTACCCAAACCTGGGTTCTCCAACTTCTTATGGCCATAACTCTCTAATCATGAAGAGTTATGTGACGTTCCACATACCACCGGAAATTGAATGATAAGAAATATATATATAGTATAGTTTCACTGGAAAATTCAATGACCTTCATCTCATTATTCCACAAATAATCATGGGTTCTCTAACCATACTTCTAGGATAAATCAATCCACAAAGTGTCTTCCCATGAGGGCTTTCACCATAAGGGGACCACTTTGGAGTTCATCCTTTGTGATATCAGGATTTCTTCCAAGATTGAAATCAATGAAAACCAACCTTAATAAAAAATATCTACCTTTGGCATTGATGGCAACAATCTAATGCAAAACTGAAATTATGTCATGCAATACTGAAGTCATATCACTCATTCTCCCCCTGGAAACATGCCTCTGTCCTCTGCATCTCTGTCACCATTTCTCCCCCTAGAACCATGCCTTTGTCCTCTGCATCTAATGAATCTCTCCCCATTTTTCATCAATGACAAAGGTATATTTCCATCTGGAGCTGCTCCCCCTGACTGAATTGTCCTCTTTATGGTGCTTCATTGTGTACATCTAAGACATATAAGATAAGCATTCATTTTGGAGTAGAAATAAATCTAAGTATCTGGTGAATATACTCAAAGGATTCCCGTGGAAGTGGTTTTGTAAATATGACTGCCACTTGTTCTTTTGTGCCCACATACTCAACTCTGATGTTCTTTTATGCAACCTGCTCCCGTAGAAAGTGATACTTTATTGGAATGTGCTTTGCCTTGGAGTGCATTATCGAGTTCTTTGAGATATTGATGGTGCTTGTATTATGAGATTGGAATGGGCTCATCGTACCCAACCTGTATATCTGTCAGATTTGTTTTCATCCAAAGAACTTGTGTACAACATGATGTTGTTGCAATATACTTTACCTCGGCTGTAGATAAAGATATCGATGATTGTTTCTTTCTTATCCATGATACTAAATACTCACCCAAGTAGAACTTTGCTCCATTGGTGCTTCACCGATCATCAATACAACCTGCCCAAACTACATCCCTATAGGCAATAACTAATAGATCCTTTCCTTTTGGATACCATAATCCAAAATCTTCTATTCCTTTGAGATATCTGAAAATCCTCTTCACTGCTAATACATATGATTCTTTTGGTGCTACTTGAAATCGTGCCACCTTTCCAACTACCTGCATTACATCTGGTCTGGATGTTTTCACATATAGTAGGTTGCCAATCATTGACCTATATTTCCTCTGATATGTAAACTTTGAATCATCATATTTTCTTAACTTGCAATTGGTTTTCATGGGAGTGATAATTGGTTTGCAATATTCCATTCTGAACCTCTTTAGCATTTCTCTGATATACTTGGTTTGAGAAATAAAAATTCCTTGGTTTCTTTGATGTATATGAAGTCCCTGAAAGAAGGATAGTTCTCCAAGTAATGACATTTCAAATTCATTCTGCATATCCTTTGCAAATTTCTATCTTAACTTGTCATCATCACTACCAAAAATAATATCATCAACATAAACTTCAATTAATAAAATATTACCTTGACTTATCTTGATGTAGAGGATTTTGTTCGCACTTCCTTTTCTAAACCATGCATATTGTAGATACTTATCCAATCTACAGTATCGTGCTCTAGGAGCCTATTTTTTACCATACAAGGAATTCTTTAATTTACACACATAATTTGTGTTCTCGGACAAATGAAATCCTTTTGGTTGTTCAATGTAGACTTCTTCTTCAAGTTCCCCATTCAGAAAATATGATTTTACGTCAATTTGATACACTTTAATATTTTTTGATAATGCATAAGCTAAAAGAAAACAGATTGCTTCCATTCTGGAAACTAGGGAAAATGTCTCTTCAAAGTCGATTCCTTCAATATGTGCATATCCTTTACATACCAATCTAGTTTTGTTCCTTATAAC